>CAUEHS010000432.1:0-57354 GCA_958510865.1 Myrrha octodecimguttata
GTGAGCTTAAGGGTAAAAGCAAGGGTAAGGGTAAGGGTAAGGGTAAGGGTAAGGGTAAGGGTAAGGGTAAGGGTAAGGGTAAGGGTAAGCTTAAGGGTAAAAGCAAGGGTAAGGGTAAGAGTAAGGGTAAGGGTAAGGGTAAGGGTAAGGGTAAGGGTAAAGGTAAAGGTAAGGGTAAGCCTAAGGGTAAAAGCAAGGGTAAGGGTAAGGGTAAGGGTAAGGGTAAGAGTAAGGGTAAGGGTAAGGGTAAGGGTAAGCTTAAGGGTAAAAGCAAGGGTAAGGGTAAGGGTAAGGGTAAGGGTAAGCCTAAGGGTAAAAGCAAGGGTAAGGGTAAGGGTAAGCTTAAGGGTAAAAGCAAGGGTAAGGGTAAGGGTAAGGGTAAGGGTAAGGGTAAGGGTAAGCTTAAGGGTAAAAGCAAGGGTGAGGGTAAGGGTAAGGGTAAGGGTAAGGGTAAGGGTAAGGGTAAGGGTAAGGGTAAGGGTAAGGGTAAGGGTAAGGGTAAGGGTAAGCTTAAGGGTAAAAGCAAGGGTAAGGGTAAGGGTAAGGGTAAGGGTAAGGGTAAGGGTAAGGGTAAGGGTAAGGGTAAGCTTAAGGGTAAAAGCAAGGGTAAGGGTAAGGGTAAGGGTAAGGGTAAGGGTAAAGGTAAGGGTAAGCCTAAGGGTAAAAGCAAGGGTAAGGGTAAGGGTAAGGGTAAGGGTAAGGGTAAGGGTAAGGGTAAGGGTAAGGGTAAGGGTAAGGGTAAGGGTAAGGGTAAGGGTAAGGGTAAGGGTAAGGGTAAGGGTAAGGGTAAGGGTAAGGGTAAGGGTAAGGGTAAGGGTAAGGGTAAGGGTAAGGGTAAGGGTAAGGGTAAGGGTAAGGGTAAGGGTAAGGGTAAGCTTAAGGGTAAAAGCAAGGGTAAGGGTAAGGGTAAGGGTAAGGGTAAGCCTAAGGGTAAAAGCAAGGGTAAGGGTAAGGGTAAGGGTAAGGTTAAGGGTAAGCTTAAGGGTAAAAGAAAGGGTAAGGGTAAGGGTAAGGGTAAGGGTAAGGGTAAGGGTAAGGGTAAGGGTAAGCTTAAGGGTAAAAGCAAGGGTAAGGGTAAGGGTAAGGGTAAGGGTAAGGGTAAGGGTAAGGGTAAAGGTAAGGGTAAGCCTAAGGGTAAAAGCAAGGGTAAGGGTAAGGGTAAGGGTAAGGGTAAGGGTAAGGGTAAGGGTAAGGGTAAGGGTAAGCTTAAGGGTAAAAGCAAGGGTAAGGGTAAGGGTAAGGGTAAGGGTAAGGGTAAGGGTAAGGGTAAGGGTAAGGGTAAGGGTAATGGTAAGCTTAAGGGTAAGGGTAAGGGTAAGGGTAAGGGTAAGCTTAAGGGTAAAAGCAAGGGTAAGGGTAAGGGTAAGGGTAAGGGTAAGCTTAAGGGTAAAAGCAAGGGTAAGGGTAAGGGTAAGGGTAAGGGTAAGGTTAAGGGTAAGGGTAAGGGTAAGCTTAAGGGTAAGGGTAAGGGTAAGGGTAAGGGTAAGCTTAAGGGTAAAAGCAAGGGTAAGGGTAAGGGTAAGGGTAAGGGTAAGGGTAAGCTTAAGGGTAAGGGTAAGGGTAAGGGTAAGCTTAAGGGTAAAAGCAAGGGTAAGGTTAAGGGTAAGGGTAAGGGTAAGGGTAAGGGTAAGCTTAAGGGTAAGGGTAAGGGTAAGGGTAAGGGTAAGCTTAAGGGTAAAAGCAAGGGTAAGGGTAAGGGTAAGGGTAAGGGTAAGGGTAAGGGTAAGGGTAAGGGTAAGGGTAAGGGTAAGGGTAAGGGTAAGGGTAAGGGTAAGGGTAAGGGTAAGGGTAAGCTTAAGGGTAAGCTTAAGGGTAAAAGCAAGGGTAAGGGTAAGGGTAAGGGTAAGGGTAAGGGTAAGGGTAAGGGTAAGCTTAAGGGTAAAAGCAAGGGTAAGGGTAAGGGTAAGGGTAAGGGTAAGGGTAAGGGTAAGGGTAAGGGTAAGGGTAAGGGTAAGCTTAAGGGTAAGGGTAAGGGTAAGGGTAAGCTTAAGGGTAAAAGCAAGGGTAAGGGTAAGGGTAAGGGTAAGGGTAAGGGTAAGGGTAAGGGTAAGGGTAAAGGTAAGGGTAAGCCTAAGGGTAAAAGCAAGGGTAAGGGTAAGGGTAAGGGTAAGGGTAAGGGTAAGGGTAAGGGTAAGGGTAAGGGTAAGCTTAAGGGTAAAAGCAAGGGTAAGGGTAAGGGTAAGGGTAAGGGTAAGGGTAAGGGTAAGGGTAAGGGTAAGGGTAAGGGTAAGCTTAAGGGTAAAAGCAAGGGTAAGGGTAAGGGTAAGGGTAAGGGTAAGGGTAAGGGTAAGGGTAAGGGTAAGGGTAAGGGTAAGGGTAAGGGTAAGGGTAAGGGTAAGCTTAAGGGTAAAAGCAAGGGTAAGGGTAAGGGTAAGGGTAAGGGTAAGGGTAAGGGTAAGGGTTGGGGTAAGGGTAAAGGTAAGGGTAAGCCTAAGGGTAAAAGCAAGGGTAAGGGTAAGGGTAAGGGTAAGGGTAAGGGTAAGGGTAAGGGTAAGGGTAAGGGTAAGGGTAAGGGTAAGGGTAAGAGTAAGGGTAAGGGTAAGGGTAAGCTTAAGGGTAAAAGCAAGGGTAAGGGTAAGGGTAAGGGTAAGGGTAAGCCTAAGGGTAAAAGCAAGGGTAAGGGTAAGGTTAAGGGTAAGGGTAAGGGTAAGCTTAAGGGTAAAAGCAAGGGTAAGGGTAAGGGTAAGGGTAAGGGTAAGGGTAAGCTTAAGGGTAAAAGCAAGGGTAAGGGTAAGGGTGAGGGTTAGGGTAAGGGTAAGGGTAAGGGTAAAGGTAAGGGTAAGCCTAAGAGTAAAAGCAAGGGTAAGGGTAAGGGTAAGGGTAAGGGTAAGGGTAAGGGTAAGGGTAAGGGTAAGGGTAAGCTTAAGGGTAAAAGCAAGGGTAAGGATAAGGGTAAGGGTAAGGGTAAGGGTAAGGGTAAGGGTAAGGGTAAGGGTAAGGGTAAGCTTAAGGGTAAAAGCAAGTGTAAGGGTAAGGGTAAGGGTAAGGGTAAGGGTAGGGGTAAGGGTAAGGGTAAGGGTAAGGGTAAGCTTAAGGGTAAAAGCAAGGGTAAGGGTTAGGGTAAGGGTAAGGGTAAGGGTAAGGGTAAGTGTAAGCTTAAGGGTAAAAGCAAGGGTAAGGGTAAGGGTAAGGGTAAGGGTAAGGGTAAGGGTAAAGGTAAGGGTAAGCCTAAGGGTAAAGCAAGGGTAAGGGTAAGGGTAAGGGTAAGGGTAAGGGTAAGGGTAAGGGTAAGGGTAAGGGTAAGGGTAAGGGTAAGGGTAAGGGTAAGCTTAAGGGTATAAGCAAGGGTAAGGGTAAGGGTAAGGGTGAGGGTAAGGGTAAGGGTAGGTAAGGGTAAGCTTAAGGGTAAAAGCAAGGGTAAGGGTAAGGGTAAGGGGTAAGGGTAAGGGTAAGGGTAAGGGTAAGCTTAAGAGTAAAGCAAGGGTAAGGGTAAGGGTTAAGGGTAGGGTAAGGGTAAGGGTAAGGGTAAGGTAAGGTTAAGCTAAGGGTAAAGCAAGGGTAAGGGTAAGGGTAAGGGTAAGGGGTAAGGGTAAGGGTAAGGGTAAGCTTAAGGGTAAAAGCAAGGGTAAGGGTAAGGGTAAGGGTAAGGGTAAGCCTAAGGGTAAAAGCAAGGGTAAGGGTAAGGGTATGGGTAAGGGTAAGGGTGCCCTTACCCTTACCCTTACCCTCACCCTTACCCTTGCTTTTACCCTTGAGCTTACCCTTACCGTCCTTACCCTTACCCTTACCCTTACCTACCTTACCCTTACCCTTACCCTTACCCTTGCTTTTACCCTTAGGCTTACCCTTACCTTTACCCTCACCCTTACCCTTACCCTTACCTTACCCTTACCCTACCCTTACCCTTGCTTTTACCCTTAAGCTTACCCTTACCCTTACCCTTACCCTTACCCTTACCCTTACCCTTACCCTTTCCCTTACCTTTACCCTTACCCTTTCCCTTGCTTTTACCCTTAAGCTTACCCTTACCCTTACCCTTACCCTTACCCTTACCCTTACCATTACCCTTGCTTTTACCCTAAAGCTACCCTTACCCTTACCCTTACCCTTACCCCTTACCCTTACCCTTGCTTTTACCCTAAAGCTTACCCTTACCCTTACCCTTACCCTTACCCTTACCCATACCCTTACCCTTACCCTTACCCTTACCCTTACCCTTGCTTTTACCCTTATGCTTACCCTTACCCTTACCCTTACCCTTACCCTTACCCTTACCCTTACCCTTACCCTTACCCTTGCTTTTACCCTTAAGCTTACCCTTACCCTTACCCTTACCCTTACCCTTACCCTTACCCTTACCCTTACCCTTACCCTTACCCTTACCCTTACCCTTACCCTTACCCTTACCCTTACCCTTACCCTTACCCTTACCCTTACCCTTACCCTTACCCTTACCCTTGCTTTTACCCTTAGGCTTACCCTTACCTTTACCCTTACCCTTACCCTTACCCTTACCCTTACCCTT
Organism: Myrrha octodecimguttata; assembly: GCA_958510865.1. Classification (NCBI taxonomy): domain Eukaryota; kingdom Metazoa; phylum Arthropoda; class Insecta; order Coleoptera; family Coccinellidae; genus Myrrha; species Myrrha octodecimguttata. The sequence continues at coordinate 4,466 of CAUEHS010000432.1, forward strand.
ACCCTTACCCTTGCTTTTACCCTTAAGCTTACCCTTACCCTTACCATTACCCTTACCCTTACCCTTACCCTTGCTTTTACCCTTAAGATTACCCTTACCCTTACCCTTACCCTTACCCTTACCCTTGCTTTTACCCTTAGGCTTACCCTTACCCTTACCCTTACCCTTACCCTTGCTTTTACCCTTAAGCTTACCCTTACCCTTACCCTTACCCTTACCCTTACCCTTACCCTTACCCTTACCCTTACCCTTACCCTTACCCTTACCCTCACCCTTACCCTTACCCTTACCCTTACCCTTACCCTTACCCTTACCCTTACCCTTACCCTTGCTTTTACCCTTAGGCTTACCCTTACCTTTACCCTTACCCTTACCCTTACCCTTACCCTTACCCTTACCCTTACCCTTACCCTTGCTTTTACCCTTAAGCTTACCCTTACCCTTACCCTTACCCTTACCCTTACCCTTACCCTTACCCTTACCCTTACCCTTGCTTTTACCCTTAAGCTTACCCTTACCCTTACCCTTACCCCTACCCTTACCCTTACCCTCACCCTTACCCTCACCCTTGCTTTTAACCTTAAGCTTACCCTTACCCTTACCCTTACCCTTACCCTTACCCTTACCCTTGCTTTTACCCTTAAGCTAACCCTTACCCTTACCCTTACCCTTACCCTTACCCTTACCCTTGCTTTTACCCTTAGGCTTATCCTTACCCTTACCCTTACCCTTACCCTTGCTTTTACCCTTAAGCTTACCCTTACCCTTACCCTTACCCTTACCCTTACCCTTACCCTTACCCTTACCCTTACCCTTACCCTTACCCTTACCCTTACCCTTGCTTTTACCCTTAGGCTTACACATACCTTTACCCTTACCCTTGCCCTTACCCTTAACCTTACCCTTACCCTTACCCTTACCCTTACCCTTACCCTTACCCTTACCCTTGCTTTTACCCTTAAGCTTACCCTTACCCTTACCCTTACCCTTACCCTTACTTTTACCCTTAAGCTTACCCTTACCCTTACCCTTACCCTTACCCTTACCCTTACCCTTACCCTTGCTTTTACCCTTAAGCTTACCCTTACCCTTACCCTTAAGCTTACCCTTACCCTTACCCTTACCCTTACCCTTACCCTTACCCTTACCCTTACCCTTGCTTTTACCCTTAAGCTTACCCTTACCCTTACCCTTACCCTTACCCTTACCCTTGCTTTTACCCTTAAGCTTACCCTTACCCTTACCCTTACCCTTACCCTTAAGCTTTCCCTTACCCTTACCCTTACCCTTACCCTTACCCTTACCCTTACCCTTACCCTTACCCTTACCCTTACCCTTACCCTTACCCTTGCTTTTACCCTTAAGCTTACCCTTACCCTTACCCTTACCCTTACCCTTAAGCTTACCCTTACCCTTACCCCTTACCCTTACCCTTAACCTTGCTTTTACCCTTAAGCTTACCCTTACCCTTACCCTTACCCTTACCCTTAAGCTTACCCTTACCCTTACCCTTACCCTTACCCTTACCCTTACCCTTACCCTTACCCTTGCTTTTACCCTTAAGCTTACCCTTACCCTTACCCTTACCCTTACCCTTAAGCTTACCCTTACCCTTACCCTTACCCTTACCCTTACCCTTACCCTTACCCTTACCCTTACCCTTACCCTTACCCTTGCTTTTACCCTTAAGCTTACCCTTACCCTTACCCTTACCCTTACCCTTACCCTTGCTTTTACCCTTGAGCTTACCCTTACCCTTACCCTTACCCTTACCCTTAAGCTTACCCTTACCCTTACCCTTACCCTTACCCTTATCCTTACCCTTACCCTTACCCTTACCCTTACCCTTGCTTTTACCCTTAAGCTTACCCTTACCCTTACCCTTACCCTTACCCTTACCCTTACCCTTACCCTTACCCTTACCCTTACCCTTACCCTTACCCTTACCCTTGCTTTTACCCTTAGGCTTACCCTTACCTTCACCCTTACCCTTACCCTTACCCTTACCCTTACCCTTACCCTTACCCTTACCCTTGCTTTTACCCTTAAGCTTACCCTTACCCTTACCCTTTCCCTTACCCTTAACCTTACCCTTGCTTTTACCTTTAAGCTTACCCTTACCCTTACCCTTACCCTTACCCTTGCTTTTACCCTTAGGCTTACCCTTACCCTTACCCTTGCTTTTACCCTTAAGCTTACCCTTACCCTTACCCTTACCCTTACCCTTACCCTTACCCTTACCCTTACCCTTACCCTTACCCTTACCCTTACCCTTACCCTTACCTTTACCCTTACCCTTACCCTTACCCTTACCCTTACCCTTACCCTTACCCTTACCCTTGCTTTTACCCTTAAGCTTACCCTTACCCTTACCCTCACCCTTACCCTTACCCTTACCCTTACCCTTACCCTTACCCTTACCCTCACCCTTGCTTTTACCCTTAAGCTTACCCTTACCCTTACCCTTACCCTTACCCTTACCCTTACCCTTACCCTTACCCTTGCTTTTACCCTTAAGCTTACCCTTACCCTTACCCTTACCCTTACCCTTGCTTTTACCCTTAGGCTTACCCTTACCCTTACCCTTACCCTTACCCTTGCTTTTACCCTTAAGCTTACCCTTACCCTTATTCTTACCCTTACCCTTACTCTTACCCTTACCCTTACCCTTACCCTTACCCTTACCCTTGCTTTTACCCTTAGGCTTACCCTTACCTTTACCCTTACCCTTACCCTTACCCTTACCCTTACCCTTACCCTTACCCTTACCCTTACCCTTGCTTTTACCCTTAAGCTTACCCTTACCCTTACCCTTACCCTTACCCTTACCCTTACCCTTACCCTTACCCTTACCCTTACCCTTGCTTTTACCCTTAAGCTTACCCTTACCCTTACCCTTACCCTTACCCTTACCCTTACCCTTACCCTTACCCTTACCCTTACCCTTGCTTTTACCCTTAAGCTTACCCTTACCCTTACCCTTACCCTTACCCTTAAGCTTACCCTTACCCTTACCCTTACCCTTACCCTTACCCTTACCCTTACCCTTACCCTTACCCTTACCCTTGCTTTTACCCTTAAGCTTACCCTTACCCTTACCCTTACCCTTACCCTTACCCTTGCTTTTACCCTTACCCTTATCCTTACCCTTAAGCTTACCCTTACCCTTACCCTTACCCTTACCCTTAGCCTTACCCTTACCCTTACCCTTACCCTTGCTTTTACCCTTAAGCTTACCCTTACCCTTACCCTTACCCTTACCCTTACCCTTACCCTTACCCTTGCTTTCACCCTTAGGCTTACCCTAACCTTTACCCTCACCCTTACCCTTACCCTTACCCTTACCCTTACCCTTACCCTTACCCTTACCCTTACCCTTACCCTAACCCTTACCCTTGCTTTTACCCTTAAGCTTACCCTTACCCTTACCCTTACCCTTTCCCTTACCCTTACCCTCACCCTTGCTTTTACCCTTAAGCTTACCCTTACCCTTACCCTTACCCTTACCCTTACCCTTACCCTTACCCTTACCCTTACCCTTACCCTTACCCTTACCCTTACCCTTACCCTTACCCTTACCCTTACCCTTACCCTTGCTTTTACCCTTAAGCTTACCCTTACCCTTACCCTTACCCTTACCCTTACCCTTACCCTTACCCTTACCCTTACCCTTACCCTTACCTTTACCCTTACCCTTACTTTTACCCTTAGGCTTACCCTTACCTTTACCCTTACCCTTACCCTTACCCTTACCCTTACCCTTGCTTTTACCCTTAAGCTTACCCTTACCCTTACCCTTACCCTTACCCTTACCCTTGCTTTTACCCTTAAGCTTACCCTTACCCTTACCCTTACCCTTACCCTTACCCTTGCTTTTACCCTTAGGCTTACCCTTACCCTTACCCTTACCCTTACCCTTAAGCTTACCCTTACCCTTACCCTTACCCTTACCCTTACCCTTACCCTTACCCTTACCCTTACCCTTACCCTTTCTTTTACCCTTAAGCTTACCCTTACCCTTACCCTTACACTTACCCTTACCCTTACCCTTACCCTTACCCTTACCCTTACCCTAACCCTTACCCTTACCCTTGCTTTTACCCTTAGGCTTACCCTTACCTTTACCCTTACCCTTACCCTTACCCTTAAGCTTACCCTTACCCTTACCCTTACCCTTACCCTTACCCTTACCCTTACCCTTACCCTTACCCTTACCATTACCCTTACTCTTACCCTTGCTTTTACCCTTAAGCTTACCCTTACCCTTACCCTTACACTTACCCTTACCCTTACCCTTACCCTTACCCTTACCCTTACCCTAACCCTTACCCTTACCCTTGCTTTTACCCTTAGGCTTACCCTTACCTTTACCCTTACCCTTACCCTTACCCTTACCCTTACCCTTACCCTTACCCTTACCCTTACCCTTACCCTTGCTTTTACCCTTAAGCTTACCCTTACCCTTACCCTTACCCTTACCCTTACCCTTACCCTTACCCTTACCCTTACCCTTACCCTTGCTTTTACCCTTAAGCTTACCCTTACCCTTACCCTTACCCTTACCCTCACCCTTACCCTTACCCTTACCCTTGCTTTTACCCTTAAGCTTACCCTTACCCTTACCCTTACCCTTACCCTTACCCTTACCCTTACCCTTACCCTTACCCTTACCCTTACCCTTACCCTTACCCTTACCCTTGCTTTTACCCTTAAGCTTACCCTTACCCTTACCCTTACCCTTACCCTTACCCTTACCCTTACCCTTACCCTTACCCTTACTCTTACCCTTACCCTTACCCTTACCCTTACCCTTACCCTTGCTTTTACCCTTAGGCTTACCCTTACCTTTACCCTTACCCTTACCCTTACCCTTACCCTTACCCTTACCCTTACCCTAACCCTTGCTTTAACCCTTAAGCTTACCCTTACCCTCACCCTTACCCTTACCCTTACCCTTGCTTTTACCCTTAAGCTTACTCTTACCCTTACCCTTACCCTTACCCTTACCCTTGTTTTACCCTTAGGCTTACCCTTACCCTTACCCTTACCCTTACCCTTGCTTTTACCCTTAAGCTTACCCTTACCCTTACCCTTACCCTTACCCTTACCCTTACCCTTACCCTTACCCTTACCCTTACCTTTACCCTTACCCTTGCTTTTACCCTTAGGCTTACCCTAACCTTTACCCTTACCCTTACCCTTACCCTTACCCTTACCCTTACCCTTACCCTTACCCTTACCCTTACCCTTACCCTTACCCTTACCCTTGCTTTTACCCTTAAGCTTACCCTTACCCTTACCCTTACCCTTACCCTTACCCTTACCCTTGCTTTTACCCTTAAGCTTACCCTTACCCTTACCCTTACCCTCACCCTTACCCTTACCCTTACCCTTGCTTATACCCTTAAGCTTACCCTTACCCTTACCCTTACCCTTACCCTTACCCTTACCCTTACCCTTACCCTTACCCTTACCCTTACCCTTGCTTTTACCCTTAGGCTTACCCTTACCTTTACCCTTACCCTTACCCTTACCCTTGCTTTTACCCTCAAGCTCACCCTTACCCTTACCCTTACCCTTACCCTAACCCTTACCCTTGCTTTTACCCTTGAGCTTACCCTTATCCTTACCCTTACCCTTACCCTTACCCTTACCCTTACCCTTACCCTTACCCTTGCTTTTACCCTTAAGCTTACCCTTACCCTTACCCTTACCCTTACCCTCACCCTTACCCTTACCCTTACCCTTACCCTTACCCTTACCCTTACCCTTACCCTTACCCTTACCCTTGCTTTTACCCTTAAGCTTACCCTTACCCTTACCCTTACCCTTACCCTTACCCTTACCCTTACCCTTACCCTTACCCTTGCTTTTACCCTAAGGCTTACCCTTACCTTTACCCTTACCCTTACCCTTACCCTTGCTTCTACCCTTAAGCTTACACTTACCCTTACCCTTACCCTTACCCTTACCCTTACCCATGCTTTTACCCTTAAGCTTACCCTTACCCTTACCCTTACCCTTACCCTTACCCTTACCCTTACCCTTACCCTTACCCTTACCCTTGCTTTTACCCTTACCCTTACCCTTGCTTTTACCCTTAGGCTTACCCTTACCCTTACCCTTACCCTTACCCTTACCCTTACCCTTACCCTTACCCTTACCCTTGCTTTTACCCTTAAGCTTACCCTTAACCTTACCCTTACCCTTACCCTTACCCTTACCCTTACCCTTACCCTTACCCTTACCCTTACCCTTGCTTTTACCCTTAAGCTTACCCTTACCCTTACCCTTACCCTTACCCTTACCCTTACCCTTACCCTTACCCTTACCCTTACCCTCACCCTTACCCTTACCCTTACCCTTACCCTTACCCTTACCCTTACCCTTGCTTTTACCCTTAAGCTTACCCTTACCCTTACCCTTACCCTTACCCTTACCCTTACCCTTACCCTTACCCTTACCCTTACCCTCACCCTTACCCTTACCCTTACCCTTGCTTTTACCCTTAAGCTTACCCTTACCCTTACCCTTACCCTTACCCTTACCCTTACCCTTACCCTTACCCTTACCCTTACCCTTACCCTTACCCTTACCCATACCCTTGCTTTTACCCTTAGGCTTACCCTTACCTTTACCCTTACCCTTACCCTTACCCTTACCCTTACACTTACCCTTACCCTTACCCTTGCTTTTACCCTTAAGCTTACCCTTACCCTTACCCTTACCCTTACCCTTACCCTTACCCTTGCTTTTACCCTTAAGCTTACCCTTACCCTTACCCTTACCCTTACCCTTACCCTTGCTTTTACCCTTAGGCTTACCCTTACCCTTACCCTTACCCTTACCCTTACCCTTACCCTTACCCTTACCCTTACCCTTACCCTTACCCTCACCCTTGCTTTTACCCTTAAGCTTACCCTTACCCTTACCCTTACCCTTACCCTTACCCTTACCCTTACCCTTACCCTTACCCTTGCTTTTACCCTTAGGCTTACCCTTACCTTTACCCTTACCCTTACTCTTACCCTTACCCTTACCCTTACCCTTACCCTTACCCTTACCCTTGCTTTTACCCTTAAGCTTACCCTTACCCTTACCCTTACCCTTACCCTTGCTTTTACCCTTAAGCTTACCCTTACCCTTACCCTTACCCTTACCCTTACCCTTACCCTTACCCTTACCCTTACTTTTACCCTTAAGCTTACCCTTACCCTTACCCTTACCCTTACCCTTACCCTTACCCTTGCTTTTACCCTTAAGCTTACCCTTACCCTTACCCTTACCCTTACCCTTACCCTTACCCTTACCCTTACCCTTACCCTTACCCTTACCCTTACCCTTACCCTTACCCTTACCCTTGCTTTTACCCTTAGGCTTACCCTTACCTTTACCCTTACCCTTACCCTTACCCTTACCCTTACCCTTACCCTTACCCTTACCCTTACCCTTGCTTTTACCCTTAAGCTTACCCTTACCCTTACCCTTACCCTTACCCTTACCCTAACCCTTAACCTTGCTTTTACCCTTTAGCTTACCATTACCCTTACCCTTACCCTTACCCTTACCCTTACCCTTACCCTTACCCTTACCCTTACCCTTACCCTTACCCTTGCTTTTACCCTTAAGCTTACCCTTACCCTTACCCTTACCCTTACCCTTACCCTTACCCTTACCCTTACCCTTACCCTTACCCTTACCCTTACCCTTACCCTTGCTTTTACCCTTAAGCTTACCCTTAAACTTACCCTTACCCTTACCCTTACCCTTGCTTTTACCCTTAGGCTTACCCTTACCTTTACCCTTACCCTTACCCTTACCCTTACCCTTACCCTTACCCTTACCCTTACCCTTACCCTTACCCTTGCTTTTACCCTTAAGCTTACCCTTACCCTTACCCTTACCCTTACCCTTACCCTTACCCTTACCCTTACCCTTGCTTTTACCCTTAAGCTTACCCTTACCCTTACCCTTACCCTTACCCTTACCCTTGCTTTTACCCTTAGGCTTACCCTTACCCTTACCCTTACCCTTACCCTTGCTTTTACCCTTAAGCTTACCCTTACCCTTACCCTTACTCTTACCCTGACCCTTACCCTTACCCTTACCCTTACCCTTACCCTTACCCTTACCCTTACCCTTACCCTTACCCTTACCCTTACCCTTGCTTTTACCCTTAGGCTTACCCTTACCTTTACCCTTACCCTAACCCTTACCCTTACCCTTACCCTTACCCTTACCCTTGCTTTTACCCTTAAGCTTACCCTTACCCTTACCCTTACCCTTACCCTTACCCTTACCCCTACCCTTGCTTTTACCCTTAAGCTTACCCTTACCCTTACCCTTACCCTTACCCTTACCCTTACCCTTACCCTTACCCTTACCCTTACCCTTACCCTTACCCTTACCCTTACCCTTACCCTTACCCTTGCTTTTACCCTTAAGCTTACCCTTACCCTTACCCTTACCCTTACCCTTACCCTAACCCTTACCCTTGCTTTTACCCTTAAGCTTACCCTTACCCTTACCCTTACCCTTACCCTCACCCTTACCCTTACCTTTACCCTTACCCTTACCCTTACCCTTACCCTTACCCTTACCCTTACCCTTACCCTTACCCTTACCCTTGCTTTTACCCTTAAGCTTACCCTTACCCTTACCCTTACCCTTACCCTTACCCTTACCCTTACCCTTACCCTTACCCTTACCCTTACCCTTGCTTTTACCCTTAAGCTTACCCTTACCCTTACCCTTACCCTTACCCTTACCCTTACCCTCGCTTTTACCCTTAGGCTTACCCTTACCTTTACCCTTACCCTTACCCTTACCCTTACCCTTACCCTTACCCTTACCCTTACCCTTGCTTTTACCCTTAAGCTTACCCTTACCCTTACCCTTACCCTTACCCTTACCCTTACCCTTGCTTTTACCCTTAAGCTTACCCTTACCCTTACCCTTACCCTTACCCTTACCCTTGCTTTTACCCTTAGGCTTACCCTTACCCTTACCCTTACCCTTACCCTTGCTTTTACCCTTAAGATTACCCTTACCCTTACCCTTACTCTTAACCTTACCCTTACCCTTACTCTTACCCTTACCCTTACCCTTACCCTTACCCTTACCCTTACCCTTACCCTTACCCTTACCCTTACCCTTACCCTTACCCTTACCCTTACCCTTACCCTTGCTTTTACCCTTAGGCTTACCCTTACCTTTACCCTTACCCTAACCCTTACCCTTACCCTTACCCTTACCCTTACCCTTGCTTTTACCCTTAAGCTTACCCTTACCCTTACCCTTACCCTTACCCTTACCCTTACCCTTACCCTTGCTTTTACCCTTAAGCTTACCCTTACCCTTACCCTTACCCTTACCCTTACCCTTACCCTTACCCTTACCCTTACCCTTACCCTTGCTTTTACCCTTAAGCTTACCCTTACCCTTACCCTTACCCTTACCATTACCCTTACCCTTACCCTTACCCTTACCCTTATCCTTGCTTTTACCCTTAGGCTTACCCTTACCTTTACCCTTACCCTTACCCTTACCCTTACCCTTACCCTTGCTTCTACCCTTAAGCTTACCCTTACCCTTACCCTTACCCTTAAGCTTACCCTTACCCTTACCCTTACCCTTACCCTTACCCTTACCCTTACCCTTACCCTTACCCTTACCCTTACCCTTACCCTTACCCTTACCCTTACCCTTACCCATGCTTTTACCCTTAAGCTTACCCTTACCCTTACCCTTACCCTTACCCTTACCCCTACCCTTGCTTTTACCCTTAAGCTTACCCTTACCCTTACCCTTACCCTTACCCTTAAGCTTTCCCTTACCCTTACCCTTACCATTACCCTTACCCTTACCCTTACCCTTACCCTTACCCTTACCCTTACCCTTACCCTTACCCTTACCCTTGCTTTTACCCTTAAGCTTACCCTTACCCTTACCCTTACCCTTACCCTTAAGCTTACCCTTACCCTTACCCTTACCCTTACCCTCACCCTTACCCTTACCCTTGCTTTTACCCTTAAGCTTACCCTTACCCTTACCCTTACCCTTACCCTTAAGCTTACCCTTACCCTTACCCTTACCCTTACCCTTACCCTTACCCTTGCTTTTACACTTAAGCTTACCCTTACCCTTACCCTTACCCTTACCCTTAAGCTTACCCTTACCCTTACCCTTACCCTTACCCTTACCCTTACCCTTACCCTTACCCTTACCCTTACCCTTTCCCTTACCCTTACCCTTACCCTTGCTTTTACCCTTAAGCTTACCCTTACCCTTACCCTTACCCTTACCCTTGCTTTTACCATTAAGCTTACCCTTACCCTTACCCTTACCCTTACCCTTAAGCTTACCCTTACCCTTACCCTTACCCTTACCCTTACCCTTACCCTTACCCTTACCCCTACCCTTACCCTTACCCTTACCCTTGCTTTTACCCTTAAGCTTACCCTTACCCTTACCCTTAACCTTACCCTTACCCTTACCCTTACCCTTACCCTTACCCTTGCTTTTACCCTTAGGCTTACCCTTACCTTTACCCTTACCCTTACCCTTACCCTTACCCTTACCCTTACCCTTACCCTTACCTTTACCCTTACCCTTGCTTTTACCCTTAAGCTTACCCTTACCCTTACCCTTACCCTTACCCTTACCCTTACTCTTGCTTTTACCCTTAAGCTTACCCTTACCCTTACCCTTACCCTTACCCTTACCCTTGCTTTTACCCTTAGGCTTACCCTTATCCTTTCCCTTACCCTTACCCTTGCTTTTACCCTTAAGCTTACCCTTACCCTTACCCTTACCCTTACCCTTACCCTTACCCTTACCCTTACCCTTACCCTTACCCTTACCCTTACCCTTACACTTACCCTTATCCTTACCCTTACCCTAACCCTTACCCTTACCCTTACCCTTACCCTTACCCTTGCTTTTACCCTTAGGCTTACCCTTACCTTTACCCTTACCCTTACCCTTACCCTTACCCTTACCCTTGCTTTTACCCTTAAGCTTACCCTTACCCTTACCCTTACCCTTACCCTTACCCTTACCCTTACCCTTACCCTTACCCTTACCCTTACCCTTACCCTTACCCTTGCTTTTACCCTTAAGCTTACCCTTACCCTTACCCTTACCCTTACCCTTACCCTTACCCTTACCCTTACCCTTACCCTTACCCTCACCCTTGCTTTTACCCTTAAGCTTACCCTTACCCTTACCCTTACCCTTACCCTTACCCTTACCCTTGCTTTTACCCTTAAGCTTACCCTTACCCTTACCCTTACCCTTACCCTTACCCTTGCTTTTACCCTTAGGCTTACCCTTACCCTTACCCTTACCCTTACCCTTGCTTTTACCCTTAAGCTTACCCTTACCCTTACCCTTACCCTTACTCTTACCCTTACCCTTACCCTTACCCTTACCCTTGCTTTTACCCTTAGGCTTACCCTTACCTTTACCCTTACCCTTATCCTTACCCTTACCCTTACCCTTACCCTTACCCTTACCCTTACCCTTGCTTTTACCCTTAAGCTAACCCTTACCCTTACCCTTACCCTTACCCTTACCCTTACCCTTAACCTTACCCTTACCCTTGCTTTTACCCTTAAGCTCACCCTTACCCTTACCCTTACCCTTACCCTTACACTTACTCTTACCCTGACCCTTACCCTTGCTTGTACCCTTAAGCTTACCCTTACCCTTACCCTTACCCTTACCCTTAAGCTTACCCTTACCCTTACCCTTACCCTTACCCTTACCCTTACCCTTACCCTTACCCTTGCTTTTACCCTTAAGCTTACCCTTACCCTTACCCTTACCCTTACCCTTACCCTTGCTTTTACCCTTAAGCTTACCCTTACCCTTACCCTTACCCTTACCCTTAAGCTTACCCTTACCCTTACCCTTACCCTTACCCTTACCCTTACCCTTACCCTTGCTTTTACCCTTAAGCTTACCCTTACCCTTACCCTTACCCTTACCCTAACCCTTACCCTTAACCTTACCCTTACCCTTACCCTTACCCTTGCTTTTACCCTTAGGCTTACTCTTACCTTTACCCTTACCATTACCCTTACCCTTACCCTTACCCTTACCCTTACCCTTACCCTTACCCTTACCCTTGCTTTTACCCTTAAGCTTACCCTTACCCTTACCCTTACCCTTACCCTTACCCTTACCCTTACCCTTACCCTTACCCTTACACTTACCCTTGGTTTTACCCTTAAGCTTACCCTTACCCTTACCCTTACCCTTACCCTTACCCTTACCCTTACCCTTACCCTTACCCTTACCCTTACCCTTACCCTTACCCTTACCCTTACCCTTACCCTTACCCTTGCTTTTACCCTTAAGCTTACCCTTACCCTTACCCTTACTCTTACCCTTACCCTTACCCTTACCCTTACCCTTGCTTTTACCCTTAAGCTTACCCTTACCCTCACCTTTACCCTTACCCTTACCCTTACCCTTACCCTCACCCTTACCCTTACCCTTACCCTTACCCTTACCCTTACCCTTACCCTTACCCTTACCCTTACCCTTACCCTTACCCTTACCCTTACCCTTACCCTTACCCTTACCCTTACCCTTGCTTTTACCCTTAAGCTTACCCTTACCCTTACCCTTACTCTTACCCTTACCCTTACCCTTACCCTTACCCTTGCTTTTACCCTTAAGCTTACCCTTACCCTTACCCTTACCCTTACCCTTAAGCTTTCCCTTACCCTTACCCTTACCATTACCCTTACCCTTACCCTTACCCTTACCCTTACCCTTACCCTTACCCTTACCCTTACCCTTACCCTTGCTTTTACCCTTAAGCTTACCCTTACCCTTACCCTTACCCTTACCCTTATGCTTACCCTTACCCTTACCCTTACCCTTACCCTCACCCTTACCCTTACCCTTGCTTTTACCCTTAAGCTTACCCTTACCCTTACCCTTACCCTTACCCTTAAGCTTACCCTTACCCTTACCCTTACCCTTACCCTTACCCTTACCCTTGCTTTTACACTTAAGCTTACCCTTACCCTTACCCTTACCCTTACCCTTAAGCTTACCCTTACCCTTACCCTTACCCTTACCCTTACCCTTACCCTTACCCTTACCCTTACCCTTACCCTTACCCTTACCCTTACCCTTGCTTTTACCCTTAAGCTTACCCTTACCCTTACCCTTACCCTTACCCTTGCTTTTACCATTAAGCTTACCCTTACCCTTACCCTTACCCTTAAGCTTACCCTTACCCTTACCCTTACCCTTACCCTTACCCTTACCCTTACCCTTACCCTTACCCTTACCCTTACCCTTAGCCTTACCCTTACCCTTGCTTTTACCCTTAAGCTTACCCTTACCCTTACCCTTACCCTTGCTTTTACCCTTAGGCTTACCCTTACCTTTACCCTTACCCTTACCCTTACCCTTACCCTTACCCTTACCCTTACCCTTACCTTTACCCTTACCCTTGCTTTTACCCTTAAGCTTACCCTTACCCTTACCCTTACCCTTACCCTTACCCTTACTCTTGCTTTTACCCTTAAGCTTACCCTTACCCTTACCCTTACCCTTACCCTTACCCTTGCTTTTACCCTTAGGCTTACCCTTATCCTTTCCCTTACCCTTACCCTTGCTTTTACCCTTAAGCTTACCCTTACCCTTACCCTTACCCTTACCCTTACCCTTACCCTTACCCTTACCCTTACCCTTACCCTTACCCTTACCCTTATCCTTACCCTTACCCTAACCCTTACCCTTACCCTTACCCTTACCCTTACCCTTGCTTTTACCCTTAGGCTTACCCTTACCTTTACCCTTACCCTTACCCTTACCCTTACCCTCACCCTTGCTTTTACCCTTAAGCTTACCCTTACCCTTACCCTTACCCTTACCCTTACCCTTACCCTTGCTTTTACCCTTAAGCTTACCCTTACCCTTACCCTTACCCTTACCCTTACCCTTGCTTTTACCCTTAGGCTTACCCTTACCCTTACCCTTACCCTTACCCTTGCTTTTACCCTTAAGCTTACCCTTACCCTTACCCTTACCCTTACTCTTACCCTTACCCTTACCCTTACCCTTACCCTTACCCTTGCTTTTACCCTTAGGCTTACCCTTACCTTTACCCTTACCCTTATCCTTACCCTTACCCTTACCCTTACCCTTACCCTTACCCTTACCCTTGCTTTTACCCTTAAGCTAACCCTTACCCTTACCCTTACCCTTACCCTTACCCTTAACCTTACCCTTACCCTTGCTTTTACCCTTAAGCTCACCCTTACCCTTACCCTTACCCTTACCCTTACACTTACTCTTACCCTGACCCTTACCCTTGCTTGTACCCTTAAGCTTACCCTTACCCTTACCCTTACCCTTACCCTTAAGCTTACCCTTACCCTTACCCTTACCCTTACCCTTACCCTTACCCTTACCCTTGCTTTTACCCTTAAGCTTACCCTTACCCTTACCCTTACCCTTACCCTTACCCTTGCTTTTACCCTTAAGCTTACCCTTACCCTTACCCTTACCCTTACCCTTAAGCTTACCCTTACCCTTACCCTTACCCTTACCCTTACCCTTGCTTTTACCCTTAAGCTTACCCTTACCCTTACCCTTACCCTTACCCTAACCCTTACCCTTAACCTTACCCTTACCCTTACCCTTACCCTTGCTTTTACCCTTAGGCTTACCCTTACCTTTACCCTTACCATTACCCTTACCCTTACCCTTACCCTTACCCTTACCCTTGCTTTTACCCTTAAGCTTACCCTTACCCTTACCCTTACCCTTACCCTTACCCTTACCCTTACCCTTACCCTTACCCTTACCCTTACCCTTACCCTTACCCTTGGTTTTACCCTTAAGCTTACCCTTACCCTTACCCTTACCCTTACCCTTACCCTTACCCTTACCCTTACCCTTACCCTTACCCTTACCCTTACCCTTACCCTTGCTTTTACCCTTAAGCTTACCCTTACCCTTACCCTTACTCTTACCCTTACCCTTACCCTTACCCTTACCCTTACCCTTGCTTTTACCCTTAAGCTTACCCTTACCCTTACCTTTACCCTTACCCTTACCCTTACCCTTACACTTACCCTTACCCTTACCCTTACCCTTACCCTTACCCTTACCCTTGCTTTTACCCTTAGGCTTACCCTTACCTTTAGCCTTACCCTTACCCTAACCCTTACCCTTACCCTTACCCTTACCCTTGCTTTTACCCTTAAGCTTACCCTTACCCTTACCCTTACCCTTACCCTTACCCTTACCCTTACCCTTACCCTTACCCTTACCCTTACCCTTGCTTTTACCCTTAAGCTCACCCTTACCCTTACCCTTACCCTTACACTTACCCTTGCTTTTACCCTTTGGCTTACCCTTACCCTTACCCTTACCCTTACCCTTAAGCTTACCCTTACCCTTACCCTTACCCTTACCCTTACCCTTACCCTTACCCTTACCCTTACCCTTACTTTTACCCTTAAGCTTACCCTTACCCTTACCCTTACCCTTACCCTTACCCTTACCCTTACCCTTACCCTTACCCTTACCCTTACCCTTACCCTTACCCTTACCCTTACCCTTGCTTTGACCCTTAGGCTTACCCTTACCTTTACCCTTACCCTTACCCTTACCCTAACCCTTACCCTTACCCTTACCCTTACCCTTGCTTTTACCCTTAAGCTTACCCTTACCCTTACCCTTACCCTTACCCTTACCCTTACCCTTACCCTTGCTTTTACCCTCAAGCTTACCCTTACCCTTACCCTTACCCTTACCCTTACCCTTGCTTTTACCCTTAGGCTTACCCTTACCCTTACCCTTACCCTTACCCTTGCTTTTACCCTTAAGCTTACCCTTATCCTTACCCTTACCCTTACCCTTACCCTTACCCTCACCCTTACCCTTACCCTTACACTTACCCTTACCCTTGCTTTTACCCTTAGGCTTAACCTTACCTTTACCCTTACCCTTACCCTTACCCTTACCCTTACCCTTACCCTTACCCTTACCCTTACCCTTACCCTTACCCTTACCCTTACCCTTACCCTTACCCTTACCCTTACCCTTACCCTTACCCTTACCCTTACCCTTACCCTTACCCTTACCCTTACCCTTGCTTTTACCCTTAAGCTTACCCTTACCCTTACCCTTACCCTTACTCTTACCCTTACCCTTACCCTTGCTTTTACCCTTAAGCTTACCCTTACCCTTACCCTTACCCTTACCCTTACCCTCACCCTTGCCCTAACCCTTACCCTTGCTTATACCCTTAAGCTTACCCTTACCCTTACCCTTACCCTTACCCTTACCCTTACCCTTACCCTTACCCTTACCCTTACCCTTACCCTTACCCTTGCTTTTACCCTTAGGCTTACCCTTACCTTTACCCTTACCCTTACCCTTACCCTTACCCTTACCCTTACCCTTGCTTTTACCCTTAAGCTTACCCTTACCCTTACCCTTACCCTTACCCTTACCCTAACCCTTACCCTTGCTTTTACCCTTAAGCTTACCCTTACCCTTACCCTTACCCTTACCCTTACCCTTACCCTTACCCTTACCCTTACCCTTACCCTTACCCTTACCCTTGCTTTTACCCTTAAGCTTACCCTTACCCTTACCCTTACCCTTACCCTTACCCTTACCCTTACCCTTACCCTTATCCTTACCCTTGCTTTTACCCTTAAGCTTACCCTTACCCTTACCCTTACCCTTACCCTTACCCTTACCCTTACCCTTACCCTTACCCTTGCTTTTACTTTTAGGCTTACCCTTACCTTTACCCTTACCCTTACCCCTTACCCTTACCCTCACCCTTACCCTTACCCTTGCTTTTACCCTTAAGCTTACCCTTACCCTTACCCTTACCCTTACCCTTACCCTTGCTTTTACCCTTAAGCTTACCCTTACCCTTACCCTTAACCTTACCCTTACCCTTGCTTTTACCCTTAGGCTTACCCTTACCCTTACCCTTACCCTTACCTTTGCTTTAACCCTTAAGCTTACCCTTACCCTTACCCTTACTCTTACCCTTACCCTTACCCTTACCCTTACCCTTACCCTTACCCTTACCCTTACCCTTACCCTTACCCTTACCCTTACCCTTACCCTTGCTTTTACCCTTAGGCTTACCCTTACCTTTACCCTTACCCTAACCCTTACCCTTACCCTTACCCTTACCCTTACCCTTACCCTTGCTTTTACCCTTAAGCTTACCCTTACCCTTACCCTTACCCTTACCCTTACCCTTACCCTTACCCTTACCCTTACCCTTACCCTTACCCTTACCCTTACCCTTGCTTTTACCCTTAAGCTTACCCTTACCCTTACCCTTACCCTTACCCTTACCCTTACCCTTGCTTTTACCCTTAAGCTTACCCTTACCCTTACCCTTACCCTTACCCTTACCCTTACCCTTACCCTTACCCTTACCCTTACCCTTACCCTTACCCTTACCCTTACCCTTGCTTTTACCCTAAGGCTTACCCTTACCTTTACCCTTACCCTTACCCTTACCCTTACCCTTACCCTTACCCTTGCTTTTACCCTTAAGCTTACCCTTACCCTTACCCTTACCCTTAAGCTTACCCTTACCCTTACCCTTACACTTACCCTTACCCTTACCCTTACCCTTACCCTTACCCTTACCCTTACCCTTGCTTTTACCCTTAAGCTTACCCTTACCCTTACACTTACCCTAACCCTTACCCTTGCTTTTACCCTTAAGCTTACCCTTACCCTTACCCTTAAGCTTACCCTTACCCTTACCCTTACCCTTACCCTTACCCTTACCCTTACCCTTACCCTTACCCTTACCCTTACCCTTGCCCTTACCCTTACCCTTGCTTTTACCCTTAAGCTTACCCTTACCCTTACCCTTACCCTTACCCTTAAGCTTACCCTTACCCTTACCCTTACCCTTACCCTTACCCTTACCCTTACCCTTAACCTTACCCTTGCTTTTACCCTTAAGCTTACCCTTACCCTTACCCTTACCCTTACCCTTAAGCTTACCCTTACCCTTACCCTTACCCTTACCCTTACCCTTACCCTTGCTTTTACCCTTAAGCTTACCCTTACCCTTTCCCTTACCCTTACCCTTAAGCTTACCCTTACCCTTACCCTTACCCTTACCCTTACCCTTACCCTTACCCTTACCCTTACCCTTGCTTTTACCCTTAAGCTTACCCTTACCCTTACCCTTACCCTTACCCTTGCTTTTACCCTTAAGCTTACCCTTACCCTTACCCTTACCCTTACCCTTAAGCTTACCCTTACCCTTACCCTTACACTTACCCTTACCCTTACCCTTACCCTTACCCTTACCCTTACCCTTACCCTTGCTTTTACCCTTAAGCTTACCCTTACCCTTACCCTTACCCTTACCCTTACCCTTACCCTTACCCTTGCTTTTACCCTTAGGCTTACCCTTACCTTTACCCTTACCCTTACCCTTACCCTTACCCTTACCCTTACCCTTACCCTTGCTTTTACCCTTAAGCTTACCCTTACCCTTACCCTTACCCTTACCCTTACCCTTACCCTTACCCTTGCTTTTACCCTTAAGCTTACCCTTACCCTTACCCTTACCCTTACCCTTACCCTTGCTTTTACCCTTAGGCTTACCCTTACCCTTACCCTTACCCTTACCCTTACCCTTGCTTTTACCCTTAAGCTTACCCTTACCCTTACCCTTACCCTTACCCTTACCCTTACCCTTACCCTTAACCTTACCCTTACCCTTACCCTTACCCTTACCTTACCCTTACCCTTACCCTTACCCTTACCCTTACCCTTACCCTTCCCCTTACCCTTGCTTTTACCCTTAGGCTTACCCTTACCTTTACCCTTACCCTTACCCTTACCCTTACCCTTACCCTTGCTTTTACCCTTAAGCTTACCCTTACCCTTACCCTTACCCTTACCCTTACCCTTACCCTTACCCTTACCCTTACCCTTACCCTTACCCTTACCCTTACCCTTACCCTTACCCTTACCCTTGCTTTTACCCTTAAGCTTACCCTTACCCTTACCCTTACCCTTACCCTTACCCTTACCCTTACCCTTACCCTTAACCTTACCCTTACCCTCACCCTTGCTTTTACCCTTAAGCTTACCCTTACCCTTACCCTTACCCTTACCCTTACCCTTACCCTTGCTTTTACCCTTAAGCTTACCCTTACCCTTACCCTTACCCTTACCCTTACCCTTGCTTTTACCCTTAGGCTTACCCTTACCCTTACCCTTACCCTTACCCTTGCTTTTACCCTTAAGCTTACCCTTACCCTTACCCTTACCCTTACTCTTACCCTTACCCTCACCCTTACCCTTACCCTTGCTTTTACCCTAAGGCTTACCCTTACCTTAACCCTTACCCTTACCCTTACCCTTACCCTTACCCTTACCCTTACCCTTACCCTTACCCTTACCCTTACCTTTACCCTTACCCTTAATCTTGCTTTTACCCTTAAGCTTACCCTTACCCTTACCCTTACCCTTACCCTTACCCTTATCCTTACCCTTACCCTTACCCTTGCTTTTACCCTTAAGCTCACCCTTACCCTTACCCTTACCCTTACCCTTACCCTTACCATTACTCTTACCCTTACCCTTGCTTTTACCCTTAAGCTTACCCTTACCCTTACCCTTACCCTTACCCTTAAGCTTACCCTTACCCTTACCCTTACCCTTACCCTTACCCTTACCCTTGCTTTTACCCTTAAGCTTACCCTTACCCTTACCCTTACCCTTACCCTTACCCTTGCTTTTACCCTTAAGCTTACCCTTACCCTCACCCTTACCCTTACCCTTACCCTTAAGCTTACCCTTACCCTTACCCTTACCCTTACCCTTACCCTTACCCTTACCCTTACCCTTGCTTTTACCCTTAAGCTTACCCTTACCCTTACCCTTATCCTTACCCTTACCCTTACCCTTACCCTTACCCTTACCCTTACCCTTACCCTTACCCTTACCCTTACCCTTTCTTTTACCCTTAGGCTTACCCTTACCTTTACCCTTACCATTACCCTTACCCATACCCTTACCCTTACCCTTACCCTTACCCTTGCTTTTACCCTTAAGCTTACCCTTACCCTTACCCTTACCCTTTCCCTTACCCTTACCCTTACCCTTACCCTTACCCTTACCCTTACCCTTACCCTTACCCTTGCTTTTACCCTTAAGCTTACCCTTACCTTTACCCTTACCCTTACCCTTACCCTTACCCTTACCCTTGCTTTTACCCTTAAGCTTACCCTTACCCTTACTCTTACCCCTACCCTTACCCTTACCCTTACCCTTACCCTTACCCTTACCCTTACCCTTGCTTTTACCCTTAGGCTTACCCTCACCTTTACCCTTACCCTTACCCTTACCCTTACCCTTACCCTTACCCTTACCCTTACCCTTGCTTTTACCCTTAAGCTTACCCTTACCCTTACCCTTACCCTTACCCTTAGCCTTACCCTTACCCTTGCTTTTACCCTTAAGCTTACCCTTACCCTTACCCTTACCCTTACCCTTACCCTTGCTTTTACCCTTAGGCTTACCCTTACCCTTACCCTTACCCTTACCCTTAAGCTTACCCTTACCCTTACCCTTACCCTTACCCTTACCCTTACCCTTACCCTTACCCTTACCCTTACCCTTACCCTTATCCTTACCCTTGCTTTTACCCTTAAGCTTACCCTTACCCTTACCCTTACCCTTACCCTTACCCTTACCCTTACCCTTACCCTTACCCTTACCCTTACCCTTACTTAGGGTAAGGGTAAGGGTAAGCTTAAGGGTAAAAGCAAGGGTAAGGGTAAGGGTAAGGGTAAGGGTAAGGGTAAGGGTAAGGGTAAGGGTAAGCTTAAGGGTAAGGGTAAGGGTAAGGGTAAGCTTAAGGGTAAAAGCAAGGGTAAAGGTAAGGGTAAGGGTAAGGGTAAGCTTAAGGGTAAGGGTAAGGGTAAGGGTAAGGGTAAGCTTAAGGGTAAAAGCAAGGGTAAGGTTAAGGGTAAGGGTAAGGGTAAGGGTAAGGGTAAGGGTAAGCTTAAGGGTAAGGGTAAGGGTAAGGGTAAGGGTAAGCTTAAGGGTAAAAGCAAGGGTAAGGGTAAGGGTAAGGGTAAGGGTAAGGGTAAGGGTAAGGGTAAGGGTAAGGGTAAGGGTAAGGGTAAGGGTAAGGGTAAGGGTAAGGGTAAGGGTAAGGGTAAGGGTAAGGGTAAGGGTAAGGGTAAGGGTAAGCTTAAGGGTAAGGGTAAGGGTAAGGGTAAGCTTAAGGGTAAAAGCAAGGGTAAGGGTAAGGGTAAGGGTAAGGGTAAGGGTAAGCTTAAGGGTAAAAGCAAGGGTAAGGGTAAGGGTAA
This sequence comes from Myrrha octodecimguttata, assembly GCA_958510865.1. Taxonomy (NCBI): domain Eukaryota; kingdom Metazoa; phylum Arthropoda; class Insecta; order Coleoptera; family Coccinellidae; genus Myrrha; species Myrrha octodecimguttata. Next base: position 25,825 of record CAUEHS010000432.1, read on the forward strand.
GGGTAAGGGTAAGGGTAAGGGTAAGGGTAAGGGTAAGGGTAAGGGTAAGGGTAAGGGTAAGCTTAAGGGTAAGGGTAAGGGTAAGGGTAAGCTTAAGGGTAAAAGCAAGGGTAAGGGTAAGGGTAAGGGTAAGGGTAAGGGTAAAGGTAAGGGTAAGGGTAAGCTTAAGGGTAAAAGCAAGGGTAAGGGTAAGGGTAAGGGTAAGGGTAAGGGTAAGGGTAAGGGTAAGGGTAAGGGTAAGGGTAAGGGTAAGCTTAAGGGTAAAAGCAAGGGTAAGGGTAAGGGTAAGGGTAAGGGTAAGGGTAAGGGTAAGGGTAAGGGTAAGCTTAAGGGTAAAAGCAAGGGTAAGGGTAAGGGTAAGGGTAAGGGTAAGGGTAAGGGTAAGGGTAAGGGTAAGGGTAAGGGTAAGGGTAAGCTTAAGGGTAAAAGCAAGGGTAAGGGTAAGGGTAAGGGTAAGGGTAAGGGTAAGGGTTAGGGTAAGGGTAAAGGTAAGGGTAAGCCTAAGGGTAAAAGCAAGGGTAAGGGTAAGGGTAAGGGTAAGGGTAAGGGTAAGGGTAAGGGTAAGGGTAAGGGTAAGGGTAAGGGTAAGGGTAAGGGTAAGAGTAAGGGTAAGGGTAAGGGTAAGCTTAAGGGTAAAAGCAAGGGTAAGGGTAAGGGTAAGGGTAAGGGTAAGCCTAAGGGTGAAAGCAAGGGTAAGGGTAAGGTTAAGGGTAAGGGTAAGGGTAAGCTTAAGTGTAAAAGCAAGGGTAAGGGTAAGGGTAAGGGTAAGGGTAAGGGTAAGCTTAAGGGTAAAAGCAAGGGTAAGGGTAAGGGTGAGGGTAAGGGTAAGGGTAAGGGTAAGGGTTAGGGTAAGGGTAAGCTTAAGGGTAAAAGCAAGGGTAAGGATAAGGGTAAGGGTAAGGGTAAGAATAAGGGTAAGGGTAAAGGTAAGGGTAAGCTTAACGGTAAAAGCAAGGGTAAGGGTAAGGGTTAGGGTAAGGGTAAGGGTAAGCTTAAGGGTAAAAGCAAGGGTAAGGGTAAGGGTAAGGGTAAGGGTAAGGGTAAGCTTACCCTTACCCTTACCCTTACCCTTACACTTACCCTTGCTTTTACCCTTAGGCTTACCCATAACCCTTACCCTTACCCTTACCCTTAAGCTTACCCTTACCCTTACCCTTACCCTTACCCTTACCCTTACACTTACCCTTACCCTTACCCTTACCCTTACCCTTGCTTTTACCCTTAAGCTTACCCTTACCCTTACCCTTACCCTCACCCTTACCCTCTTACCCTTACCTTTACCCTTACCCTTGCTTTGACCCTTAGGCTTACCCTTACCTTTACCCTTACCCTTACCCTTACCCTTACCCTTACCTTTACCCTTACCCTTACCCTTACCCTTGCTTTTACCCTTAAGCTTACCCTTACCCTTACCCTTACCCTTACCCTTACCCTTGCTTTTACCCTTAAGCTTACCCTTACCCTTACCCTTACCCTTACCCTTACCCTTACCCTTACCCTTACCCTTACCCTTACCCTTACCCTTACCCTTACCCTTACCCTTACCCTTACCCTTGCTTTTACCCTTAGGCTTAACCTTACCTTTACCCTTACCCTTACCCTTACCCTTACCCTTACCCTTACCCTTACCCTTACCCTTACCCTTACCCTTACCCTTACCCTTACCCTTACCCTTGCTTTTACCCTTAAGCTTACCCTTACCCTTACCCTTACCCTTACCCTTACCCTTACCCTTGCTTTTACCCTTAAGCTTACCCTTACCCTTACCCTTACCCTTACCCTTACCCTCACCCTTACCCTTACCCTTACCCTTGCTTATACCCTTAAGCTTACCCTTACCCTTACCCTTACCCTTACCCTTACCCTTACCCTTACCCTTACCCTAACCCTTACCCTTACCCTTACCCTTACCCTTACCCTTACCCTTACCCTTACCCTTACCCTTACCCTTGCTTTTACCCTTAGGCTTACCCTTACCTTTACCCTTACCCTTACCCTTACCCTTACCCTTACCCTTACCCTTACCCTTGCTTTTACCCTTAAGCTTACCCTTACCCTTACCCTTACCCTTACCCTTACCCTTACCCTAACCCTTATCCTTGCTTTTACCCTTAAGCTTACCCTTACCCTTACCCTTACCCTTACCCTTACCCTTACCCTTACCCTTACCCTTACCCTTACCCTTACCCTTACCCTTACCCTTACCCTTACCCTTACCCTTACCCTTACCCTTACCCTTACCCTTGCTTTTACCCTTAAGCTTACCCTTACCCTTACCCTTACCCTTACCCTTACCCTTACCCTTACCCTTACCCTTATCCTTACCCTTGCTTTTACCCTTAAGCTTACCCTTACCCTTACCCTTACCCTTACCCTTACCCTTACCCTTGCTTTTACTCTTAGGCTTACCTTTACCTTTACCCTTACCCTTACCCTTACCCTTACCCTTACCCTCACCCTTACCCTTACCCTTGCTTTTACCCTTAAGCTTACCCTTACCCTTACCCTTACCCTTACCCTTACCCTTGGTTTTACCCTTAAGCTTACCCTTACCCTTACCCTTAACCTTACCCTTACCCTTGCTTTTACCCTTAGGCTTACCCTTACCCTTACCCTTACCCTTACCCTTGCTTTTACCCTTAAGCTTACCCTTACCCTTACTCTTACCCTTACCCTTACCCTTACCCTTACCCTTACCCTTACCCTTACCCTTACCCTTACCCTTACCCTTACCCTTGCTTTTACCCTTAGGCTTACCCTTACCTTTACCCTTACCCTAACCCTTACCCTTACCCTTACCCTTACCCTTACCCTTACCCTTGCTTTTACCCTTAAGCTTACCCTTACCCTTACCCTTACCCTTACCCTTACCCTTACCCTTACCCTTACCCTTACCCTTACCCTTACCCTTGCTTTTACCCTTAAGCTTACCCTTACCCTTACCCTTACCCTTACCCTTACCCTTACCCTTACCCTTACCCCTACCCTTACCCTTACCCTTACCCTTGCTTTTACCCTTAAGCTTACCCTTACCCTTACCCTTACCCTTACCCTTACCCTTACCCTTACCCTTACCCTTACCCTTACCCTTGCTTTTACCCTTAGGCTTACCCTTACCTTTACCCTTACCCTTACCCTTACCCTTACCCTTACCCTTGCTTTTACCCTTAAGCTTACCCTTACCCTTACCCTTACCCTTAAGCTTACCCTTATCCTTACCCTTACCCTTACCCTTACCCTTACCCTTACCCTTACCCTTACCCTTACCCTTACCCTTACCCTTACCCTTGCTTTTACCCTTAAGCTTACCCTTACCCTTACCCTTACCCTTACCCTTACCCTTGCTTTTACCCTTAAGCTTACCCTTACCCTTACCCTTACCCTTAAGCTTACCCTTACCCTTACCTTACCCTTACCCTTACCCTTACCCTTACCCTTACCCTTAACCTTACCCTTACCCTTACCCTTACCCTTGCTTTTACCCTTAAGCTTACCCTTACCCTTACCCTTACCCTTACCCTTAAGCTTACCCTTACCCTTACCCTTACCCTTACCCTTACCCTTAACCTTACCCTTGCTTTTACCCTTAAGCTTACCCTTACCCTTACCCTTACCCTTACCCTTAAGCTTACCCTTACCCTTACCCTTACCCTTACCCTTACCCTTGCTTTTACCCTTAAGCTTACCCTTACCCTTACCCTTACCCTTACCCTTAAGCTTACCCTTACCCTTACCCTTACCCTTACCCTTACCCTTACCCTTACCCTTACCCTTGCTTTTACCCTTAAGCTTACCCTTACCCTTACCCTAAATAAGGGTAAGGGTAAGGGTAAGGGTAAGGGTAAGGGTAAGGGTAAGGGTAAGGGTAAGGGTAAGCTTAAGGGTAAAAGCAAGGGTAAGGGTAAGGGTAATGGTAAGGGTAAGGGTAAGGGTAAGGGTAAGGGTAAGGGTAAGCTTAAGGGTGAAAGCAAGGGTAAGGGTAAGGGTAAGGGTAAGGGTAAGGGTAATGGTAAGGGTAAAGGTAAGGGTAAGCCTAAGGGTAAAAGCAAGGGTAAGGGTAAGGGTAAGGGTAAGGTTAAGGGTAAGGGTTAGGGTAAGGGTAAGGGTAAGGGTAAGGGTAAGCTTAAGGGTAAAAGCAAGGGTAAGGGTAAGGGTAAGGGTAAGGGTAAGGGTAAGGGTAAGCTTAAGGGTAAGGGTAAGGGTAAGGGTAAGGGTAAGCTTAAGGGTAAAAGCAAGGGTAAGGGTAAAGGTAAGGGTAAGGGTAAGGGTAAGCTTAAGGGTAAAAGCAAGGGTAAGGGTAAGGGTAAGGGTAAGGGTAAGGGTAAGAGTAAGGTTAAGCTTAAGGGTAAGGGTAAGGGTAAGGGTAAGGGTAAGCTTAAGGGTACAAGCAAGGGTAAGGGTCAGGGTAAGGGTAAGTGTAAGGGTGAGGGTAAGGGTAAGGGTAAGGGTGAGCTTAAGGGTAAAAGCAAGGGTAAGGGTAAGGTTAAGGGTAAGGGTAAGGGTAAGGGTAAGGGTAAGGGTTAGCTTAAGGGTAAAAGCAAGGGTAAGGGTAAGGGTAAGGGTAAGGGTAAGGGTAAGGGTAAGGGTAAGGGTAAGGGTAAGGGTAAGGGTAAAGGTAAGGGTAAGCCTAAGGGTAAAAGCAAGGGTAAGGGTAAGGGTAAGGGTAAGGGTAAGAGTAAGGGTAAGGGTAAGGGTAAGGGTAAGCTTAAGGGTAAAAGCAAGGGTAAGGGTAAGGGTAAGGGTAAGGGTAAGCCTAAGGGTAAAAGCAAGGGTAAGGGTAAGGGTAAGGGTAAGGGTAAGGGTAAGCTTAAGGGTAAAAGCAAGGGTAAGGGTAAGGGTAAGGGTAAGGGTAAGGGTAAGGGTAAGCTTAAGGGTAAAAGCAAGGGTGAGGGTAAGGGTAAGGGTAAGGGTAAGGGTAAGGGTAAAGGTAAGGGTAAGGGTAAGGGTAAGGGTAAGGGTAAGGGTAAGGGTAAGCTTAAGGGTAAAAGCAAGGGTAAGTGTAAGGGTAAGGGTAAGGGTAAGGGTAAGGGTAAGGGTAAGGGTAAGCTTAAGGGTAAAAGCAAGGGTAAGGGTAAGGGTAAGGGTAAGGGTAAGGGTAAAGGTAAGGGTAAGCCTAAGGGTAAAAGCAAGGGTAAGGGTAAGGGTAAGGGTAAGGGTAAGGGTTAGGGTAAGGGTAAGGATAAGGGTAAGGGTAAGGGTAAGGGTAAGGGTAAGGGTAAGGGTAAGGGTAAGGGTAAGGGTAAGGGTAAGGGTAAGGGTAAGGGTAAGCTTAAGGGTAAAAGCAAGGGTAAGGGTAAGGGAAAGAGTAAGGGTAAGCCTAAGGGTAAAAGCAAGGGTAAGGGTAAGGGTAAGGGTAAGGGTAAGGGTAAGCTTATGGGTAAAAGCAAGAGTAAGGGTAAGGGTAAGGGTAAGGGTAAGGGTAAGGGTAAGCTTAAGGGTAAAAGCAAGGGTAAGGGTAAAGGTAAGGGTAAGGGTAAGGGTAAGGGTAAGGGTAAGGGTAAGGGTAAGGGTAAAGGTAAGGGTAAGCCTAAGGGTAAAAGCAAGGGTAAGGGTAAGGGTAAGGGTAAGGGTAAGGGTAAGGTTAAGGGTAAGGGTAAGGGTAAGCTTAAGGGTAAAAGCAAGGGTAAGGGTAAGGGTAAGGGTAAGGGTAAGGGTAAGGGTAAGGGTAAGGGTAAGGGTAAGGGTAAGGGTAAGGGTAAGGGTAAGGGTAAGGGTAAGCTTAAGGGTAAGGGTAAGGGTAAGGGTAAGGGTAAGCTTAATGGTAAAAGCAAGGGTAAGGGTAAGGGTAAGGGTAAGGGTAAGCTTAAGGGTAAAAGCAAGGGTAAGGGTAAGGGTAAGGGTAAGGGTAAGGGTAAGGGTAAGGGTAAGGGTAAGCTTAAGGGTAAAGGTAAGGGTAAGGGTAAGGGTAAGCTTAAGGGTAAAAGCAAGGGTAAGGGTAAGGGTAAGGGTAAGGGTAAGGGTAAGGGTAAGCTTAAGGGTAAGGGTAAGGGTAAGGGTAAGGGTAAGCTTAAGGGTAAAAGCAAGGGTAAGGGTAAGGGTGAGGGTAAGGGTAAGGGTAAGGGTAAGGGTAAGCTTAAGGGTAAGGGTAAGGGTAAGGGTAAGGGTAAGCTTAAGGGTAAAAGCAAGGGTAAGGGTAAGGGTAAGGGTAAGGGTGAGGGTAAGGGTAAGGGTAAGGGTAAGGGTAATGGTAAGGGTAAGGGTAAGGGAAAGCTTAAGGGTAAGGGTGAGGGTAAGGGTAAGCTTAAGGGTAAAAGCAAGGGTAAGGGTAAGGGTAAGGGTAAGGGTAAGCTTAAGGGTAAAAGCATGGGTAAGGGTAAGGGTAAGGGTAAGGGTAAGGGTAAGGGTAAGGGTAAGGGTAAGGGTAAGGGTAAGGGTAAGGGTAAGGGTAAGGGTAAGGGCAAGGGTAAGGGTAAGGGTAAGGGTAAGGGTAAGGGTAAGCTTAAGGGTAAGGGTAAGGGTAAGGGTAAGCTTAAGGGTAAAAGCAAAGGTAAGGGTAAGGGTAAGGGTAAGGGTAAGGGTAAAGGTAAGGGTAAGCCTAAGGGTAAAAGCAAGGATAAGGGTAAGGGTAAGGGTAAGGGTAAGGGTAATGGTAAGGGTAAGGGTAAGGGTAAGGGTAAGCTTAAGGGTAAAAGCAAGGGTAAGGGTAAGGGTAAGGGTAAGGGTAAGGGTAAGGGTAAGGGTAAGGGTAAGGGTAAGGGTAAGGGTAAGCTTAAGGGTAAAAGCAAGGGTAAGGGTAAGGGTAAGGGTAAGGGTAAGGGTAAGGGTAAGGGTAAGCTTAAGGGTAAAAGCAAGGGTAAGGGTTAGGGTAAGGGTAAGGGTAAGGGTTAGGGTAAGGGTAAAGGTAAGGGTAAGCCTAAGGGTAAAAGCAAGGGTAAGGGTAAGGGTAAGGGTAAGGGTAAGGGCAAGGGTAAGGGTAAGGTTAAGGGTAAGGGTAAGGGTAAGGGTAAGAGTAAGGGTAAGGGTAAGGGTAAGAGTAAGGGTAAGGGTAAGGGTAAGCTTAAGGGTAAAAGCAAGGGTAAGGGTAAGGGTAAGGGTAAGGGTAAGCCTAAGGGTAAAAGCGAGGGTAAGGGTAAGGGTAAGGGTAAGGGTAAGGGTAAGCTTAAGGGTAAAAGCAAGGGTAAGGGTAAGGGTAAGGGTAAGGGTAAGGGTAAGCTTAAGGGTAATAGCAAGGGTAAGGGTAAGGGTAAGGGTAAGGGTAAGGGTAAGGGTAAGGGTAAAGGTAAGGGTAAGCCTAAGGGTAAAAGCGAGGGTAAGGGTAAGGGTAAGGGTAAGGGTAAGGGTAAGGGTAAGGGTAAGGGTAAGCTTAAGGGTAAAAGCAAGGGTAAGGGTAAGGGTAAGGGTAAGGGTAAGGGTAAGGGTAAGGGTAAGGGTAAGGGTAAGCTTCAGGGTAAAAGCAAGGGTAAGGGTAAGGGTAAGGGTAAGGGTGAGGGTAAGGGTAAGGGTAAGGGTAAGGGTAAAGGTAAGGGTAAGGGTAAGGGTAAGGGTAAGGGTAAGGGTAAGGGTAAGGGTAAGGGTAAGCTTAAGGGTAAAAGCAAGGGTAAGGGTTAGGCTAAGGGTAAGGGTAAGGGTAAGGGTAAGGGTAAGCTTAAGGGTAAAAGCAAGGGTAAGGGTAAGGGTAAGGATAAGGGTAAGGGTAAGGGTAAGGGTAAGGGTAAGGGTAAGGGTAAGGGTAAGGGTAAGGGTAAGCTTAAGGGTAAAAGCAAGGGTAGGGGTAAGGGTAAGGGTAAGGGTAAGGGTAAGGGTAAGGGTAAGCTTAAGGGTAAAAGCAAGGGTAAGGGTAAGGGTAAGGGTAAGGGTAAGGGTTAGGGTAAGGGTAAAGGTAAGGGTAAGCCTAAGGGTAGAAGCAAGGGTAAGGGTAAGGGTAAGGGTAAGGGTAAGCTTAAGGGTAAGGGTAAGGGTAAGGGTAAGGGTAAGGGTAAGGGTAAGGGTAAGAGTAAGGGTAAGGGTAAGGGTAAGCTTAAGGGTAAAAGCAAGGGTAAGGGTAAGGGTAAGGGTAAGGGTAAGCCTAAGGGTAAAAGCAAGGGTAAGGGTAAGGGTAAGGGTAAGGGTAAGGGTAAGGGTAAGCTTAAGGGTAAAAGCAAGGGTAAGGGTAAGGGTAAGGGTAAGGGTAAGGGTAAGGGTAAAAGCAAGGGTAAGGGTAAGGGTAAGGGTAAGGGTAAGGGTAAGGGTAAGGGTAAGGGTAAGGGTAAAGGTAAGGGTAAGCCTAAGGGTAAAAGCAAGTGTAAGGGTAAGGGTAAGGGTAAGTTTAAGGGTAAGCTTAAGGGTAAAAGCAAGGGTAAGGGTAAGGGTAAGGGTAAGGGTAAGGGTAAGGGTAAGGGTAAGGGTAAGGGTAAGGGTAAGCTTAAGGGTAAAAGCAAGGGTAAGGGTAAGGGTAAGGGTAAGGGTAAGGGTAAGGGTAAGGGTAAGGGTAAGGGTAAGGGTAAGGGTAAGGGTAAGGGTAAGGGTAATGGTAAGCTAAAGGGTAAAAGCAAGGGTAAGGGTTAGGGTAAGGGTAAGGGTAAGGGTAAGGGTAAGGGTAAGCTTAAGGGTAAAAGCAAGGGTAAGGGTAAGGGTAAGGGTAAGGGTAAGGGTAAGGGTAAGGGTAAGGGTAAGGGTAAGGGTAAGGGTAAGGGTAAGGGTAAGGGTAAGGGTAAAGGTAAGGGTAAGCCTAAGGATAAAAGCAAGAGTAAGGGTAAGGGTAAGGGTAAGGGTAAGGGTAAGGGTAAGGGTAAGGGTAAGGGTAAGGGTAAGGGTAAGGGTAAGGGTAAGGGTAAGGGTAAGCTTAAGGGTATAAGCAAGGGTAAGGGTAAGGGTAAGTGTGAGGGTAAGGGTAAGGGTAAGGGTAAGGGTAAGGGTAAGCTTAAGGGTAAAAGCAAGGGTAAGGGTAAGGGTAAGGGTAAGGGTAAGGGTAAGGGTAAGCTTAAGGGTAAAAGCAAGGGTAAGGGTAAGGGTAAGGGTAAGGGTAAGGGTAAGGGTAAGGGTAAGGGTAAGGGTAAAGGTAAGGGTAAGCCTAAGGGTAAAATCAAGGGTAAGGGTAAGGGTAAGGGTAAGGGTAAGGGTAAGGGTAAGCTTAAGGGTAAAAGCAAGGGTAAGGGTAAGGGTAAGGGTAAGGGTAAGGGTAAGGGTAAGGGTAAAGGTAAGGGTAAGCCTAAGGGTAAAAGCAAGGGTAAGGGTAAGGGTAAGGGTAAGGGTAAGGGTAAGGGTAAGGGTAAGGGTAAGGGTAAGGGTAAGGGTAAGGGTAAGGGTAAGGGTAAGGGTAAGGGTAAGGGTAAGCTTAAGGGTAAAAGCAAGGGTTAGGGTAAGGGTAAGGGTAAGGGTAAGGGTAAGGGTAAGCTTAAGGGTAAAAGCAAGGGTAAGGGTAAGGGTAAGGGTAAGGGTAAGGGTAAGGGTAAGGGTAAGGGTAAGGGTAAGCTTAAGGGTAAAAGCAAGGGTAAGGGTAAGGGTAAGGGTAAGGGTAAGCTTAAGGGTAAAAGCAAGGGTAAGGGTAAGGGTAAGGGTAAGGGTAAGGGTAAGGGTAAGCTTAAGGGTAAAAGCAAGGGTAAGGGTAAGGGTAAGGGTAAGGGTAAGGGTAAGGGTAAGGGTAAAGGTAAGGGTAAGCCTAAGGGTAAAAGCAAGGGTAAGGGTAAGGGTAAGGGTAAGGGTAAGGGTAAGGGTAAGGGTAAGTGTAAGGGTAAGGGTAAGGGTAAGCTTAAGGGTAAAAGCAAGGGTGAGGGTAAGGGTAAGGGTAAGGGTAAGGGTAAGGGTAAGGGTAAGGGTAAGGGTAAGGGTAAGGCTAAGGGTAAGGGTAAGGGTAAGGGTAAGGGTAAGGGTAAGGGTAAGGGTAAGGGTAAGGGTAAGGGTAAGGGTAAGGGTAAGGGTAAGGGTAAGGGTAAGGGTAAGGGTAAGCCTAAGGGTAAAAGCAAGGGTAAGGGTAAGGGTAAGGGTAAGGGTAAGGGTAAGCTTAAGGGTAAAAGCAAGGGTAAGGGTAAGGGTAAGGGTAAGGGTAAGGGTAAGGGTAAGCTTAAGGGTAAAAGCAAGGGTAAGGGTAAGGGTAAGGGTAAGGGTAAGGGTAAGGGTAAGGGTAAGGGTAAAGGTAAGGGTAAGCCTAAGGGTAAAAGCAAGGGTATGGGTAAGGGTAAGGGTAAGGGTAAGGGTAAGGGTAAGGGTAAGGGTAAGGGTAAGGGTTAGGGTAAGGGTAAGGGTAAGGGTAAGGGTAAGGGTAAGGGTAAGGGTAAGGGTAAGGGTAAGGGTAAGGGTAAGGGTAAGCTTAAGGGTAAAAGCAAGGGTAAGGGTAAGGGTAAGGGTAAGGGTAAGGGTAAGGGTAAGGGTAAGCTTAAGGGTAAAAGCAAGGGTAAGGGTAAGGGTAAGGGTAAGGGTAAGGGTAAGGGTAAGGGTAAGGGTAAGGGTAAGGGTAAGGGTAAGGGTAAGGGTAAGGGTAAGGGTAAGCTTGAGGGTAAAAGCAAGGGTAAGGGTAAGGGTAAGGGTAAGGGTAAGGGTAAGGGTAAGGGTAAGGGTAAGGGTAAGTTTAAGGGTAAAAGCAAGGGTAAGGGTAAGGGTAAGGCTAAGGGTAAGGGTAAGGGTAAGGGTAAGGGTAAGGGTAAGGGTAAGCCTAAGGGTAAAAGCAAGGGTAAGGGTAAGGGTAAAAGCAAGGGTAAGGGTAAGGGTAAGGGTAAGGGTAAGGGTAAGGGTAAGGGTAAGGGTAAGGGTAAGGGTAAGGGTAAGGGTAAGGGTAAGCTTAAGGGTAAAAGCAAGGGTAAGGGTAAGGATAAGGCTAAGGGTAAGGGTAAGTGTAAGCTTAAGGGTAAAAGCAAGGGTAAGGGTAAGGGTAAGGGTAAGGGTAAAGGTAAGGGTAAGCCTTAGGGTAAAAGCAAGTGTAAGGGTAAGGGTAAGGGTAAGGGTAAGGGTAAGGGTAAGGGTAAGGGTAAGGGTAAGGGTAAGCTTAAGGGTAAAAGCAAGGGTAAGGGTAAGGGTAAGGGTAAGGGTAATGGTAAGGGTAAGGGTAAGGGTAAGGGTAAGGGTAAGGGTAAGGGTAAGGGTAAGGGTAAGGGTAAGGGTAAGCTTAAGGGTAAAAGCAAGGGTAAGGGTAAGGGTAAGGGTAAGGGTAAGGGTAAGGGTAAGGGTAAGGGTAAGGGTAAGGGTAAGGGTAAGGGTAAGGGTAAGGGTAAGGGTAAGCTTAAGGGTAAAAGCAAGGGTAAGGGTTAGGGTAAGGGTAAGGGTAAGGGTAAGGGTAAGCTTGAGGGTAAAAGCAAGGGTAAGGGTAAGGGTAAGGGTAAGGGTAAAGGTAAGGGTAAGCCTAAGGGTAAAAGCAAGGGTAAGGGTAAGGGTAAGGGTAAGGGTAAGGGTAAGGGTAAGGGTAAGGGTAAGGGTAAGGGTAAGGGTAAGGGTAAGGGTAAGCTTAAGGGTATAAGCAAGGGTAAGGGTAAGGGTAAGGGTGAGGGAAAGGGTAAGGGTAAGGGTAAGCTTAAGGGTAAAAGCAAGGGTAAGGGTAAGGGTAAGGGTAAGGGTAAGGGTGAGGGTAAGGGTAAGGGTAAGCTTAAGGGTAAAAGCAAGGGTAAGGGTAAGGGTAAGGGTAAGGGTAAGGGTAAGGGTAAGGGTAAGGGTAAGGGTAAGGGTAAGGGTAAGGGTAAGGGTAAGGGTAAGGGTAAAGGTGAGGGTAAGCCTAAGGGTAAAAGCAAGGGTAAGGTTAAGGTAAGGTTAAGGGTAAGGGTAAGGGTAAGGGCAAGGGTAAGGGTAAGGGTAAGGGTAAGCTTAAGGGTAAAAGCAAGGGTAAGGATAAGGGTAAGGGTAAGGGTAAGCCTAAGGGTAAAACAAGGGTAAGGGTAAGGGTAAGGGTAAGGGTAAGAGTAAGCTTAAGGGTAAAAGCAAGGGTGAGGGTAAGGGTAAGGGTGAGGGTAAGGGTAAGCTTAAGGGTTAAAGCAAGGGTAAGGGTAAGGGTAAGGGTAAGGGTAAGGGTAAGGGTAAAGGTAAGGGTAAGCCTAAGGGTAAAAGCAAGGGTAAGGGTAAGGGTAAGGGTAAGGGTAAGGGTAAGGGTAAGGGTAAGGGTAAGAGTAAGGGTAAGGGTAAGGGTAAGGGTAAGGGTAAGGGTAAGGGTAAGGGTAAGGGTAAGCTTAAGGGTAAAAGCAAGGGTAAGGGTAAGGGTGAGGGTAAGGGTAAGGGTAAGGGTAAGGGTAAGGGTAAGGGTAAGGGTAAGGGTAAGGGTAAGCTTAAGGGTAAAAGCAAGGGTAAGGGTAAGGGTAAGGGTGAGGGTAAGGGTAAGGGTAAGGGTAAGGGTAAGCTTAAGGGTAAGGGTAAGCTTAAGGGTAAAAGCAAGGGTAAGGGTAAGGGTAAGGGTAAGGGTAAGGGTAAGGGTAAGGGTAAGGGTAAGGGTAAGGGTAAGGGTAAGGGTAAGGTTAAGGGTAAGCTTAAGAGTAAAAGCAAGGGTAAGGGTAAGGGTATGGGTAAGGGTAAGGGTAAGGGTAAGGGTAAGGGTAAGGGTAAGGGTAAAGGTAAGGGTAAGCCTAAGGGTAAAAGCAAGGGTAAGGGTAAGGGTTAGGGTAAGGGTAAGGGTAAGGGTAAGGGTAAGGGTAAGGGTAAGGGTAAGGGTAAGTGTAAGGGTAAGGGTAAGGGTAAGCTTAAGGGTAAAAGCAAGGGTAAGGGTAAGGGTAAGGGTAAGGGTAAGGGTAAGGGTAAGGGTAAGGGTAAGGGTAAGGGTAAGGGTAAGGGTGAGCTTAAGGGTAAGGGTAAGGGTAAGGGTAAAGGTAAGGGTAAGCCTAAGGGTAAAAGCAAGGGTAAGGGTAAGGGTTAGGGTAAGGGTAAGGGTAAGGGTAAGGGTAAGGGTAAGGGTAAGGGTAAGTGTAAGGGTAAGGGTAAGGGTAAGCTTAAGGGTAAAAGCAAGGGTAAGGGTAAGGGTAAGGGTAAGGGTAAGGGTAAGGGTAAGGGTAAGGGTAAGGGTAAGGGTAAGGGTAAGGGTAAGGGTAAGCTTAAGGGTAAGGGTAAGGGTAAGGGTAAGCCTAAGGGTAAAAGCAAGGGTAAGGGTAAGGGTAAGGGTAAGGGTAAGGGTAAGCTTAAGGGTAAAAGCAAGGGTAAGGGTAAGGGTAAGGGCAAGGGTAAGGGTAAGGGTAAGCTTAAGGGTAAAAGCAAGGGTAAGGGTAAGGGTAAGGGTAAGGGTAAGGGTAAGGGTAAAGGTAAGGGTAAGCCTAAGGGTAAAAGCAAGGGTAAGGGTAAAGGTAAGGGTAAGGGTGAGGGTAAGGGTAAGGGTAAGGGTAAGGGTAAGGGTAAGGGTAAGGGTAAGGGTAAGGGTAAGCTTAAGGGTAAAAGCAAGGGTAAGGGTAAGGGTAAGGGTAAGGGTAAGGGTAAGGGTAAGGGTAAGGGTAAGGGTAAGGGTAAGGGTAAGGGTAAGGGTAAGGGTAAGGGTAAGGGTAAGGGTAAGGGTAAGCTTAAGGGTAAAAGCAAGGGTGAGGGTTAGGGTAAGGGTAAGGGTAAGGGTAAGGGTAAGGGTAAGGGTAAGGGTAAGGGTAAGGGTAAGGGTAAGGGTAAGCTTAAGGGTAAAAGCAAGGGTAAGGGTAAGGGTAAGGGTAAGGGTAAGGGTAAGGGTAAGGGTAAGGGTAAGGGTAAGGGTAAAGGTAGGGGTAAGCCTAAGGGTAAAAGCAAGGGTAAGGGTAAGGGTAAGGGTAAGGGTAAGGGTAAGGGTAAGCTTAAGGGTAAAAGCAAGGGTAAGGGTAAGGGTAAGGGTAAGGGTAAGGGTAAGGGTAAGGTTAAGGGTAAGCTTAAGGGTAAGGATAAGGGTAAGGGTAAAAGCAAGGGTAAGGGTAAGGGTAAGGGTAAGGGTAAGGGTAAGCTTAAGGGTAAAAGCAAGGGTAAGGGTAAGGGTAAGGGTAAGGGTAAGGGTAAGGGTAAGGGTAAGCTTAAGGGTAAGGGTAAGGGTAAGGGTAAGGGTAAGCTTAAGGGTAAAAGCAAGGGTTAGGGTAAGGGTTAGGGTAAGGGTAAGGGTAAGGGTAAGGGTAAGGGTAAGGGTAAGGGTAAGTGTAAGGGTAAGGGTAAGGGTAAGCTTAAGGGTAAAAGCAAGGGTAAGGGTAAGGGTAAGGGTAAGGGTAAGGGTAAGGGTAAGGGTAAGGGTAAGGGTAAGGGTAAGGGTAAGGGTAAGGGTAAGGGTGAGCTTAAGGGTAAGGGTAAGGGTAAGGGTAAAGGTAAGGGTAAGCCTAAGGGTAAAAGCAAGGGTAAGGGTAAGGGTTAGGGTAAGGGTAAGGGTAAGGGTAAGGGTAAGGGTAAGGGTAAGGGTAAGTGTAAGGGTAAGGGTAAGGGTAAGCTTAAGGGTAAAAGCAAGGGTAAGGGTAAGGGTAAGGGTAAGGGTAAGGGTAAGGGTAAGGGTAAGGGTAAGGGTAAGGGTAAGGGTAAGGGTAAGGGTAAGGGTAAGGGTAAGCTTAAGGGTAAGGGTAAGGGTAAGGGTAAGCCTAAGGGTAAAAGCAAGGGTAAGGGTAAGGGTAAGGGTAAGGGTAAGGGTAAGCTTAAGGGTAAAAGCAAGGGTAAGGGTAAGGGTAAGGGCAAGGGTAAGGGTAAGGGTAAGCTTAAGGGTAAAAGCAAGGGTAAGGGTAAGGGTAAGGGTAAGGGTAAGGGTAAGGGTAAAGGTAAGGGTAAGCCTAAGGGTAAAAGCAAGGGTAAGGGTAAAGGTAAGGGTAAGGGTGAGGGTAAGGGTAAGGGTAAGGGTAAGGGTAAGGGTAAGGGTAAGGGTAAGGGTAAGGGTAAGCTTAAGGGTAAAAGCAAGGGTAAGGGTAAGGGTAAGGGTAAGGGTAAGGGTAAGGGTAAGGGTAAGGGTAAGGGTAAGGGTAAGGGTAAGGGTAAGGGTAAGGGTAAGGGTAAGGGTAAGCTTAAGGGTAAAAGCAAGGGTGAGGGTTAGGGTAAGGGTAAGGGTAAGGGTAAGGGTAAGGGTAAGGGTAAAATTAAGGGTAAGGGTAAGGGTAAGGGTAAGCTTAAGGGTAAAAGCAAGGGTAAGGGTAAGGGTAAGGGTAAGGGTAAGGGTAAGGGTAAGGGTAAGGGTAAGGGTAAGGGTAAAGGTAGGGGTAAGCCTAAGGGTAAAAGCAAGGGTAAGGGTAAGGGTAAGGGTAAGGGTAAGGGTAAGGGTAAGCTTAAGGGTAAAAGCAAGGGTAAGGGTAAGGGTAAGGGTAAGGGTAAGGGTAAGGGTAAGGGTAAGGGTAAGCTTAAGGGTAAGGATAAGGGTAAGGGTAAAAGCAAGGGTAAGGGTAAGGGTAAGGGTAAGGGTAAGGGTAAGCTTAAGGGTAAAAGCAAGGGTAAGGGTAAGGGTAAGGGTAAGGGTAAGGGTAAGGGTAAGGGTAAGCTTAAGGGTAAGGGTAAGGGTAAGGGTAAGGGTAAGCTTAAGGGTAAAAGCAAGGGTTAGGGTAAGGGTAAGGGTAAGGGTAAGGGTAAGGGTAAGGGTAAGGGTAAGGGTAAGGGTAAGCTTAAGGGTAAAAGCAAGGGTAAGGGTAAGGGTAAGGGTAAGGGTAAGGGTAAGGGTAAGGGTAAGGGTAAGGGTAAGCTTAAGGGTAAAAGCAAGGGTAAGGGTAAGGGTAAGGGTAAGGGTAAGGGTAAGGGTAAGGGTAAGGGTAAGGGTAAGGGTAAGGGTAAAGGTAAGGGTAAGCCTAAGGGTAAAAGCAAGGGTAAGGGTAAGGGTAAGGGTAAGGGTAAGAGTAAGGGTAAGGGTAAGGGTAAGGGTAAGGGTAAGGGTAAGCTTAAGGGTAAAAGCAAGGGTAAGGGTAAGGGTAAGGGTAAGGGTAAGCCTAAGGGTAAAAGCAAGGGTAAGGGTAAGGGTAAGGGTAAGGGTAAGGGTAAGCTTAAGGGTAAAAGCAAGGGTAAGGGTAAGGGTAAGGGTAAGGGTAAGGGTAAGGGTAAGGGTAAGGGTAAGCTTAAGGGTAAAAGCAAGGGTGAGGGTAAGGGTAAGGGTAAGGGTAAGGGTAAGGGTAAGGGTAAGCTTAAGGGTAAAAGCAAGGGTAAGGGTAAGGGTAAGGGTAAGGGTAAGGGTAAGGGTAAGGATAAGGGTAAGGGTAAAGGTAAGGGTAAGGGTAAGGGTAAGGGTAAGGGTAAGGGTAAGGGTAAGGGTAAGGGTAAGGGTAAGGGTAAGGGTGAGGGTAAGGGTAAGGGTAAGGGTAAGCTTAAGGGTAAAAGCAAGGGTAAGGGTAAGGGTAAGGGTAAGGGTAAGCCTAAGGGTAAAAGCAAGGGTAAGGGTAAGGGTAAGGGTAAGGGCAAGGGTAAGCTTAAAGGTAAAAGCAAGGGTAAGGGTAAGGGTAAGGGAAAGGGTAAGGGTAAGGGTAAGCTTAAGGGTAAAAGCAAGGGTAAGGGTAAGGGTAAGGGTAAGGGTAAAGGTAAGGGTAAGGGTAAGGGTAAAGGTAAGGGTAAGCCTAAGGGTAAAAGCAAGGGTAAGGGTAAGGGTAAGGGTAAGGGTAAGGGTAAGGGTAAGGGTAAGGGTAAGGGTAAGGGTAAGGGTAAGGGTAAGGGTAAGGGTAAGGGTAAGGGTAAGCTTAAGGGTAAAAGCAAGGGTAAGGGTAAGGGTAAGGGTAAGGGTAAGGGTAAGGGTAAGGGTAAGGGTAAGGGTAAGGGTAAGGGTAAGCTTAAGGGTAAGGGTAAGGGTAAGGGTAAGGGTAAGCTTAAGGGTAAAAGCAAGGTTAAGGGTAAGGGTAAGGGTAAGGGTAAGGGTAAGCTTAAGGGTAAGGGTAAGGGTAAGGGTAAGGGTAAGCTCAAGGGTAAAAGCAAGGGTAAGGGTAAGGGTAAGGGTAAGGGTAAGGGTAAGCTTAAGGGTAAAAGCAAGGGTAAGGGTAAGGGTAAGGGTAAGGGTAAGGGTAAGGGTAAGGGTAAGGGTAAGGGTAAGGGTAAGGGTAAGGGTAAGCTTAAGGGTAAGGGTAAGGGTAAGGGTAAGGGTAAGCTTAAGGGTAAAAGCAAGGGTAAGGGTGAGGGTAAGGGTAAGGGTAAGGGTAAGGGTAAGGGTAAGGGTAAGGGTAAGCTTAAGGGTAAGGGTAAGGGTAAGGGTAAGGGTAAGCTTAAGGGTAAAAGCAAGGTTAAGGGTAAGGGTAAGGGTAAGGGTAAGGGTAAGCTTAAGGGTAAGGGTAAGCTTAAGGGTAAAAGCAAGGGTAAGGGTAAGGGTAAGGGTAAGGGTAAGGGTAAGGGTAAGGGTAAGGGTAAGGGTAAGGGTAAGGGTAAGGGTAAGGAAAAGGGTAAGCTTAAGGGTAAGGGTAAGGGTAAGGGTAAGGGTAAGCTTAAGGGTAAAAGCAAGGGTAAGGGTAAGGGTAAGGGTAAGGGTAAGCTTAAGGGTAAAAGCAAGGGTAAGGGTAAGGGTAAGGGTAAGGGTAAGGGTAAGGGTAAGGGTAAGGGTAAGCTTAAGGGTAAGGGTAAGGGTAAGCTTAAGTGTAAAAGCAAGGGTAAGGGTAAGGGTAAGGGTAAGGGTAAGGGTAAGGGTAAGGGTAAGGGTAAGCTTAAGGGTAAAAGTAAGGGTAAGGGTAAGGGTAAGGGTAAGGGTAAGGGTAAGGGTAAGGGTAAGGGTAAGGGTAAGGGTAAGCTTAAGGGTAAAAGCAAGGGTAAGGGTAAGGGTAAGGGTAAGGGTAAAGGTAAGGGTAAGGGTAAGGGTAAGGGTAAGGGTAAAGGTAAGGGTAAGCCTAAGGGTAAAAGCAAGGGTAAGGGTAAGGGTAAGGGTAAGGGTAAGGGTAAGGGTAAGGGTAAGGGTAAGGGTAAGGGTAAGGGTAAGGGTAAGGGTAAGCTTAAGGGTAAAATCAAGGGTAAGGGTAAGGGTAAGGGTAAGGGTAAGGGTAAGGGTAAGGGTAAGGGTAAGGGTAAGGGTAAGGGTAAGGGTAAGCTTAAGGGTAAGGGTAAGGGTAAGGGTAAGGGTAAGCTTAAGGGTAAAAGCAAGGTTAAGGGTAAGGGTAAGGGTAAGGGTAAGGGTAAGCTTAAGGGTAAGGGTAAGGGTAAGGGTAAGGGTAAGCTCAAGGGTAAAAGCAAGGGTAAGGGTAAGGGTAAGGGTAAGCTTAAGGGTAAAAGCAAGGGTAAGGGTAAGGGTAAGGGTAAGGGTAAGGGTAAGGGTAAGGGTAAGGGTAAGGGTAAGGGTAAGGGTAAGGGTAAGCTTAAGGGTAAGGGTAAGGGTAAGGGTAAGGGTAAGCTTAAGGGTAAAAGCAAGGGTAAGGGTGAGGGTAAGGGTAAGGGTAAGGGTAAGGGTAAGGGTAAGGGTAAGGGTAAGCTTAAGGGTAAGGGTAAGGGTAAGCTTAAGGGTAAAAGCAAGGTTAAGGGTAAGGGTAAGGGTAAGGGTAAGGGTAAGCTTAAGGGTAAGGGTAAGCTTAAGGGTAAAAGCAAGGGTAAGGGTAAGGGTAAGGGTAAGGGTAAGGGTAAGGGTAAGGGTAAGGGTAAGGGTAAGGGTAAGGAAAAGGGTAAGCTTAAGGGTAAGGGTAAGGGTAAGGGTAAGGGTAAGCTTAAGGGTAAAAGCAAGGGTAAGGGTAAGGGTAAGGGTAAGGGTAAGCTTAAGGGTAAAAGCAAGGGTAAGGGTAAGGGTAAGGGTAAGGGTAAGGGTAAGGGTAAGGGTAAGGGTAAGCTTAAGGGTAAGGGTAAGGGTAAGCTTAAGTGTAAAAGCAAGGGTAAGGGTAAGGGTAAGGGTAAGGGTAAGGGTAAGGGTAAGGGTAAGGGTAAGCTTAAGGGTAAAAGTAAGGGTAAGGGTAAGGGTAAGGGTAAGGGTAAGGGTAAGGGTAAGGGTAAGGGTAAGGGTAAGCTTAAGGGTAAAAGCAAGGGTAAGGGTAAGGGTAAGGGTAAGGGTAAAGGTAAGGGTAAGGGTAAGGGTAAGGGTAAGGGTAAAGGTAAGGGTAAGCATAAGGGTAAAAGCAAGGGTAAGGGTAAGGGTAAGGGTAAGGGTAAGGGTAAGGGTAAGGGTAAGGGTAAGGGTAAGGGTAAGGGTAAGGGTAAGGGTAAGGGTAAGGGTAAGGGTAAGGGTAAGGGTAAGCTTAAGGGTAAAAGCAAGGGTAAGGGTAAGGGTAAGGGTAAGGGTAAGCCTAAGGTAAAAGCAAGGGTAAGGGTAAGGGTAAGGGTAAGGGTAAGGGTAAGGGTAAGGGTAAGCTTAAGGGTAAAAGCAAGGGTAAGGGTAAGGGTAAGGGTAAGGGTAAGGGTAAGCTTAAGGTTAAAAGCAAGGGTGAGGGTAAGGGTGAGGGTAAGGGTAAGGGTAAGGGTAAGGGTAAGGGTAAGGGTAAGGGTAAGGGTAAGCTTAAGGGTAAAAGCAAGGGTAAGGGTAAGGGTAAGGGTAAGGGTAAGGGTAAGGGTAAGGGTAAGGTTAAGGGTAAGGGTAAGCTTAAGGGTAAAAGCAAGGGTAAGGGTAAGGGTAAGGGTAAGGGTAAGGGTAAAGGTAAGGGTAAGCCTAAGTGTAAAAGCAAGGGTAATGGTAAGGGTAAGGGTAAGGGTAAGGGTAAGGGTAAGGGTAAGGGTAAGGGTAAGGGTAAGGGTAAGGGTAAGGGTAAGGGTAAGCTTAAGGGTAAAAGCAAGGGTAAGGGTAAGGGTAAGGGTAAGGGTAAGCCTAAGGGTAAAAGCAAGGGTAAGGGTAAGGGTAAGGGTAAGGGTAAGGGTAAGCTTAAGGGTAAAAGCAAGGGTAAGGGTAAGGGTAAGGGTAAGGGTAAGGGTAAGGGTAAGCTTAAGGGTAAAAGCAAGGGTAAGGGTAAGGGTAAGGGTAAGGGTAAGGGTAAGGGTAAGGGTAAAGGTAAAGGTGAGGGTAAGCCTAAGGGTAAAAGCAAGGGTAAGGGTAAGGGTAAGGGTAAGGGTAAGGGTAAGGGTAAGGGTAAGGGTAAGGGTAAGGGTAAGGGTAAGGGTAAGGGTAAGGGTAAGGGTAAGGGTAAGGGTAAGGGTAAGGGTAAGGGTAAGCTTAAGGGTAAAAGCAAGGGTAAGGGTAAGGGTAAGGGTAAGGGTAAGGGTAAGGGTAAGGGTAAGGGTAAGGGTAAGGGTAAGGGTAAGCTTAAGGGTAAATGCAAGGGTAAGGGTAAGGGTAAGGGTAAGGGTAAGGGTATGGGTAAGGGTAAGGGTAAGGGTAAGGGTAAGGGTAAGCTTTAGGGTAAAAGCAAGGGTAAGGGTAAGGGTAAGGGTAAGGGTAAGGGTAAGGGTAAGGGTAAGGGTAAGGGTAAGGGTAAGCTTTAGGGTAAAAGCAAGGGTAAGGGTAAGGGTAAGGGTAAGGGTAAGGGTAAGGGTAAGGGTAAGCTTAAGGGTAAAAGCAAGGGAAAGGGTAAGGGTAAAGGTAAGGGAAAGGGTAAGGGTAAGGGTAAGGGTAAGGGTAAGGGTAAGCTTAAGGGTAAAAGCAAGGGTAAGGGTAAGGGTAAGGGTAAGGGTAAGGGTAAGGGTAAGGGTAAGGGTAAGGGTGAGGGTAAAGGTAAGGGTAAGCCTAAGGGTAAAAGCAAGGGTAAGGGTAAGGGTAAGGGTAAGGGTAAGGGTAAGGGTAAGGGTAACGGTAAGGGTAAGCTCAAGGGAAAAAGCAAGGGTAAGGGTGAGGGTAAGGGTAAGGGTAAGGGCACCCTTACCCTTACCCTTACCCTTACCCTTACCCTTGCTTTTACCCTTAGGCTTACCCTTACCCTTACCCTTACCCTTACCCTTGCTTTTACCCTTAAGCTTACCCTTACCCTTACCCTTACCCTTACCCTTACCCTTACCCTTACCCTTACCCTTGCTTTTACCCTTAGGCTTAACCTTACCTTTACCCTTACCCTTACCCTTACCCTTACCCTTACCCTTACCCTTACCCTTACCCTTACCCTTACCCTTACCCTTACCCTTACCCTAACCCTTACCCTTGCTTTTACTCTTAAGCTTACCCTTACCCTTACCCTTACCCTTACCCTTACCCTTACCCTTGCTTTTACCCTTAAGCTTACCCTTACCCTTACCCTTACCCTTACCCTCACCCTTACCCTTACCCTTACCCTTGCTTATACCCTTAAGCTTACCCTTACCCTTACCCTTACCCTTACCCTTACCCTTACCCTTACCCTTACCCTTACCCTTACCCTTACCCTTACCCTTACCCTTACCCTTACCCTTACCCTTACCCTTACCCTTACCCTTACCCTTACCCTTGCTTTTACCCTTAGGCTTACCCTTACCTTTACCCTTACCCTTACCCTTACCCTTACCCTTACCCTTACCCTTACCCTTACCCTTGCTTTTACCCTTAAGCTTACACTTACCCTTACCCTTACCCTTACCCTTACCCTAACCCTTACCCTTGCTTTTACCCTTAAGCTTACCCTTACCCTTACCCTTACCCTTACCCTTACCCTTACCCTTACCCTTACCCTTACCCTTACCCTTGCTTTTACCCTTAAGCTTACCCTTACCCTTACCCTTACCCTTACCCTTATCCTTACCCTTGCTTTTACCCTTAAGCTTACCCTTACCCTTACCCTTACCCTTACCCTTACCCTTACCCTTACCCTTACCCTTGCTTTTACTCTTAGGCTTACCCTTACCTTTACCCTTACCCTTACCCTTACCCTTACCCTTACCCTCACCCTTCCCCTTACCCTTGCTTTTACCCTTAAGCTTACCCTTACCCTTACCCTTACCCTTACCCTTACCCTTGCTTTTACCCTTAAGCTTACCCTTACCCTTACCCTTAACCTTACCCTTACCCTTGCTTTTACCCTTAGGCTTACCCTTACCCTTACCCTTACCCTTACCCTTACCCTTGCTTTTACCCTTAAGCTTACCCTTACCCTTACCCTTACTCTTACCCTTACCCTTACCCTTACCCTTACCCTTACCCTTACCCTTACCCTTACCCTTACCCTTACCCTTGCTTTTACCCTTAGGCTTACCCTTACCTTTACCCTTACCCTAACCCTTACCCTTACCCTTACCCTTACCCTTACCCTTGCTTTTACCCTTAAGCTTACCCTTACCCTTACCCTTACCCTTACCCTTACCCTTACCCTTACCCTTACCCTTACCCTTACCCTTGCTTTTACCCTTAAGCTTACCCTTACCCTTACCCTTACCCTTACCCTTACCCTTACCCTTACCCTTACCCTTACCCTTGCTTTTACCCTTAAGCTTACCCTTACCCTTACCCTTACCCTTACCCTTACCCTTACCCTTACCCTTACCCTTACCCTTACCCTTACCCTTACCCTTACCCTTGCTTTTACCCTTAGGCTTACCCTTACCTTTACCCTTACCCTTACCCTTACCCTTACCCTTACCCTTGCTTTTACCCTTAAGCTTACCCTTACCCTTACCCTTACCATTAAGCTTACCCTTACCCTTACCCTTACCCTTACCCTTACCCTTACCCTTACCCTTACCCTTGCTTTTACCCTTAAGCTTACCCTTACCCTTACCCTTACCCTTACCCTTACCCTTACCCTTACCCTTACCCTTGCTTTTACCCTTAAGCTTACCCTTAAGCTTACCCTTACCCTTACCCTTACCCTTACCCTTACCCTTACCCTTACACTTACCCTTACTCTTACCCTTACCCTTACCCTTACCCTTACCCTTACCCTTACCCTTGCTTTTACCCTTAAGCTTTCCCTTACCCTTACCCTTACCCTTACCCTTAAGCTTACCCTTACCCTTACCCTTACCCTTACCCTTACCCTTAACCTTACCCTTGCTTTTACCCTTAAGCTTACCCTTACCCTTACCCTTACCCTTAAGCTTACCCTTACCCTTACCCTTACCCTTACCCTTGCTTTTACCCTTAAGCTTACCCTTACCCTTACCCTTACCCTTACCCTTAAGCTTACCCTTACCCTTACCCTTACCCTTACCCTTACCCTTACTCTTACCCTTACCCTTGCTTTTACCCTTAAGCTTACCCTTACCCTTAACCTTACCCTTACCCTTACCCTTACCCTTAAGCTTACCCTTACCCTTACCCTTACCCTTAAGCTTACCCTTACCCTTACCCTTACCCTTACCCTTACCCTTACCCTTACCCTTACCCTTACCCTTGCTTTTACCCTTAAGCTTACCCTTACCCTTACCCTTACCCTTACCCTTACCCTTACCCTTACCCTTACCCTTACCCTTACCCTTACCCTTGCTTTTACTCTTAGGCTTACCCTTACCTTTACCCTTACCCTTACCCTTACCCTTACCCTTACCCTTACCCTTACCCTTGCTTTTACCCTTAAGCTTACCCTTACCCTTACCCTTACCCTTACCCTTACCCTTACCCTTGCTTTTACCCTTAAGCTTACCCTTACCCTTACCCTTACCCTTACCCTTACCCTTACCCTTGCTTTTACCCTTAGGCTTACCCTTACCCTTACCCTTACCCTTACCCTTGCTTTTACCCTTAAGCTTACCCTTACCCTTACCCTTACCCTTACCCTTACCCTTACCCTTACCCTTACCCTTACCCTTACCCTTACCCTTACCCTTACCCTTACCCTTACCCTTACCCTTACCCTTACCCTTACCCTTACCCTTACCCTTACCCTTACCCTTACCCTTACCCTTACCCTTACCCTTGCTTTTACCCTTAGGCTTACCCTTACCTTTACCCTTACCCTTACCCTTACCCTTACCCTTACCCTTGCTTTTACCCTTAAGCTTACCCTTACCCTTACCCTTACCCTTACCCTTACCCTTACCCTTACCCTTACCCTTACCCTTACCCTTACCCTTACCCTTACCCTTACCCTTGCTTTTACCCTTAAGCTTACCCTTACCCTTACCCTTACCCTTACCCTTACCCTTACCCTTACCCTTACCCTTACCCTTACCCTCACCCTTGCTTTTACCCTTAAGCTTACCCTTACCCTTACCCTTACCCTTACCCTTACCCTTACCCTTGCTTTTACCCTTAAGCTTACCCTTACCCTTACCCTTACCCTTGCTTTTACCCTTAGGCTTACCCTTACCCTTACCCTTACCCTTACCCTTGCTTTTACCCTTAAGTTTACCCTTACCCTTACCCTTACCCTTACTCTTACCCTTACCCTTAACCTTACCCTTACCCTTGCTTTTACCCTTAGGCTTACCCTTACCTTTACCTTTACCCTTACCCTTACCCTTACCCTTACCTTTACCCTTACCCTTACCCTTACCCTTGCTTTTACCCTTAAGCTTACCCTTACCCTTACCCTTACCCTTACCCTTACCCTTACCCTTACCCTTACCCTTACCCTTACCCTTACCCTCACCCTTACCCTTGCTTTTACCCTTAAGCTCACCCTTACCCTTACCCTTACCCTTACCCTTACCCTTACCTTTACCCTTACCCTTACTCTTACCCTTACCCTTGCTTTTACCCTTAAGCTTACCCTTACCCTTACCCTTACCCTTACCCTTAAGCTTACCCTTACCCTTACCCTTACCCTTACCCTTACCCTTACCCTTACCCTTACCCTTACCCTTGCTTTTACCCTTAAGCTTACCCTTACCCTTACCCTTACCCTTACCCTTGCTTTTACCCTTAAGCTTACCCTTACCCTTACCCTTACCCTTAAGCTTACCCTTACCCTTACCCTTACCCTTACCCTTACCTTTGCTTTTACCCTTAAGCTTACCCTTACCCTTACCCTTACCCTTACCCTTACCCTTACCCTTACCCTTACCCTTACCCTTACCCTTACCCTTACCCTTGCTTTTACCCTTAGGCTTACCCTTACCTTTACCCTTACCATTACCCTTACCCTTACCCTTACCCTTACCCTTACCCTTACCCTTGCTTTTACCCTTAAGCTTACCCTTACCCTTACCCTTACCCTTACCCTTACCCTTACCCTTACCCTTACCCTTACCCTTACCCTTACCCTTACCCTTACCCTTACCCTTACCCTTACCCTTACCCTTACCCTTACCCTTACCCTTACCCTTACCCTTGCTTTTACCCTTAAGCTTACCCTTACCCTTACCCTTACCCTTACCCTTACCCTTACCCTTGCTTTTACCCTTAAGCTTACCCTTACCCTTACTCTTACCCCTACCCTTACCCTTACCCTTACCCTTACCCTTACCCTTACCCTTGCTTTTACCCTTAAGCTTACCCTTACCCTTACCCTTACCCTTACCCTTACCCTTACCCTTGCTTTTACCCTTAAGCTTACCCTTACCCTTACCCTTACCCTTACCCTTGCTTTTACCCTTAGGCTTACCCTTACCCTTACCCTTACCCTTACCCTTGCTTTTACCCTTAAGCTTACCCTTACCCTTACCCTTACCCTTACTCTTACCCTTACCCTTACCCTTACCCTTACCCTTGCTTTTACCCTTAGGCTTACCCTTACCTTTACCCTTACCCTTACCCTTACCCTTACCCTTACCCTTACCCTTACCCTTACCCTTACCCTTGCTTTTACCCTTAAGCTTACCCTTACCCTTACCCTTACCCTTACCCTTACCCTTACCCTTACCCTTACCCTTACCCTTACCCTCACCCTTACCCTTGCTTTTACCCTTAAGCTCACCCTTACCCTTACCCTTACCCTTACCCTTACCCTTACCCTTACCCTTACCCTTACTCTTACCCTTACCCTTGCTTTTACCCTTAAGCTTACCCTTACCCTTACCCTTACCCTTACCCTTAAGCTTACCCTTACCCTTACCCTTACCCTTACCCTTACCCTTACCCTTACCCTTGCTTTTACCCTTAAGCTTACCCTTACCCTTACCCTTACCCTAACCCTTGCTTTTACCCTTAAGCTTACCCTTACCCTTACCCTTACCCTTGAGCTTACCCTTACCCTTACCCTTACCCTTACCCTTACCTTTGCTTTTACCCTTAAGCTTACCCTTACCCTTACCCTTACCCTTACCCTTACCCTTACCCTTACCCTTACCCTTACCCTTACCCTTACCCTTGCTTTTACCCTTAGGCTTACCCTTACCTTTACCCTTACCATTACCCTTACCCTTACCCTTACCCTTACCCTTACCCTTACCCTTGCTTTTACCCTTAAGCTTACCCTTACCCTTACCCTTACCCTTACCCTTACCCTTACCCTTACCCTTACCCTTACCCTTACCCTTACCCTTACCCTTACCCTTACCCTTGCTTTTACCCTTAAGCTTACCCTTACCCTTACCCTTACCCTTACCCTTACCCTTACCCTTGCTTTTACCCTTAAGCTTACCCTTACCCTTACTCTTACCCCTACCCTTACCCTTACCCTTACCCTTACCCTTACCCTTACCCTTACCCTTGCTTTTACCCTTAGGCTTACCCTCACCTTTACCCTTACCCTTACCCTTACCCTTACCCTTACCCTTACCCTTACCCTTACCCTTGCTTTTACCCTTAAGCTTACCCTTACCCTTACCCTTACCCTTACCCTTAGCTTTACCCTTACCCTTGCTTTCACCCTTAAGCTTACCCTTACCCTTACCCTTACCCTTACCCTTACCCTTGCTTTTACCCTTAGGCTTACCCTTACCCTTACCCTTACCCTTACCCTTAAGCTTACCCTTACCCTTACCCTTACCCTTACCCTTACCCTTACCCTTACCCTTACCCTTACCCTTACCCTTACCCTTACCCTTACCCTTACCCTTACCCTTACCCTTGCTTTTACCCTTAAGCTTACCCTTACCCTTACCCTTACCCTTACCCTTACCCTTACCCTTTCCCTTACCCTTACCCTTACCCTTACCCTTACCCTTACCCTTAACCTTACCCTTACTTAGGGTAAGGGTAAGGGTAAGCTTAAGGGTAAAAGCAAGGATAAGGGTAAGGGTAAGGGCAAGGGTAAGGGTAAGGGTAAGGGTAAGGGTAAGCTTAAGGGTAAGGGTAAGGGTAAGGGTAAGGGTAAGCTTAAGGGTAAAAGCAAGGGTAAGGGTCAGGGTAAGGGTAAGGGTAAGGGTAAGCTTAAGGGTAAGGGTAAGGGTAAGGGTAAGGGTAAGCTTAAGGGTAAAAGCAAGGGTAAGGTTAAGGGTAAGGGTAAGGGTAAGGGTAAGGGTAAGGGTAAGCTTAAGGGTAAGGGTAAGGGTAAGGGTAAGGGTAAGCTTAAGGGTAAAAGCAAAGGTAAGGGTAAGGGTAAAGGTAAGGGTAAGGGTAAGGGTAAGGATAAGGGTAAGGGTAAGGGTAAGGGTAAGGGTAAGGGTAAGCTTAAGGGTAAGGGTAAGGGTAAGGGTAAGCTTAAGGGTAAAAGCAAGGGTAAGGGTAAGGGTAAGGGTAAGGGTAAGGGTAAGCTTAAGGGTAAAAGCAAGGATAAGGGTAAGGGTAAGGGTAAGGGTAAGGGTAAGGGTAAGGGTAAGGGTAAGGGTAAGGGTAAGGGTAAGGGTAAGCTTAAGGGTAAGGGTAAGGGTAAGGGTAAGCTTAAGGGTAAAAGCAAGGGTAAGGGTAAGGGTAAGGGTAAGGGTAAGGGTAAAGGTAAGGGTAAGCCTAAGGGTAAAAGCAAGGGTAAGGGTAAGGGTAAGGGTAAGGGTAAGGGTAAGGGTAAGGGTAAGGGTAAGGGTAAGGGTAAGGGTAAGGGTAAGGGTAAGGGTAAGCTTAAGGGTAAAAGCAAGGGTAAGGGTAAGGGTAAGGGTAAGGTTAAGGGTAAGGGTAAGGGTAAGGGTAAGGGTAAGGGTAAGGGTAAGGGTGAGCTTAAGGGTAAAAGCAAGGGTAAGGGTAAGGGTAAGGGTAAGGGTAAGGGTAAGGGTAAGGGTAAGGGTAAGGGTAAGGGTAAGGGTAAGGGTAAGGGTAAGCTTAAGGGTAAAAGCAAGGGTAAGGGTAAGGGTAAGGGTAAGGGTAAGCCTAAGGGTAAAAGCAAGGGTAAGGGTAAGGGTAAGGGTAAGGGTAAGCTTAAGGGTAAAAGCAAGGGTAAGGGTAAGGGTAAGGGTAAGGGTAAAGGTAAGGGTAAGCTTAAGGGTAAAAGCAAGGGTAAGGGTAAGGGTAAGGGTAAGGGTAAGGGTAAGGGTAAGGGTAAGAGTAAGGGTAAGAGTAAGGGTAAGGGTAAGGGTAAGCTTAAGGGTAAAAGCAAGGGTAAGGGTAAGGGTAAGGGTAAGGGTAAGCCTAAGAGTAAAAGCAAGGGTAAGGGTAAGGTTAAGGGTAAGGGTAAGGGTAAGCTTAAGGGTAAAAGCAAGGGTAAGGGTAAGGGTAAGGGTAAGGGTAAGGGTAAGCTTAAGGGTAAAAGCAAGGGTAAGGGTAAGGGTGAGGGTAAGGGTAAGGGTAAGGGTAAGGGTAAAGGTAAGGGTAAGCCTAAGAGTAAAAGCAAGGGTAAGGGTAAGGGTAAGGGTTAGGGTAAGCTTAAGGGTAAAAGCAAGGGTAAGGGTAAGGGTAAGGGTAAGGGTAAGGGTAAGGGTAAGGGTAAGGGTAAAGGTAAGGGTAAGCCTAAGGGTAAAAGCAAGGGTATGGGTAAGGGTAAGGGTAAGGGTAAGGGTAAGGGTAAGGGTAAGGGTAAGGGTAAGGGTAAGGGTAAGGGTAAGGGTAAGGGTAAGGGTAAGGGTAAGGGTAAGGGTAAGGGTAAGGGTAAGCTTAAGGGTAAAAGCAAGGGTAAGGGTAAGGGTAAGGGTAAGGGTAAGGGTAAGGGTAAGGGTAAGGGTAAGGGTAAGGGTAAGGGTAAGGGTAAGGGTAAGGGTAAGCTTAAGGGTAAAAGCAAGGGTAAGGGTAAGGGTAAGGGTAAGGGTAAGGGTAAGGGTAAGGGTAAGGGTAAGGGTAAGGGTAAGGGTAAGGGTAAGGGTAAGGGTAAGCTTAAGGGTAAAAGCAAGGGTAAGGGTAAGGGTAAGGGTAAGGGTAAGGGTAAGGGTAAGGGTAAGGGTAAGGGTAAGTTTAAGGGTAAAAGCAAGGGTAAGGGTAAGGGTAAGGGTAAGGGTAAGGGTAAGGGTAAGGGTAAGGGTAAGGGTAAGGGTAAGCCTAAGGGTAGAAGCAAGGGTAAGGGTAAGGGTAAAAGCAAGGGTAAGGGTAAGGGTAAGGGTAAGGGTAAGGGTAAGGGTAAGGGTAAGGGTAAGGGTAAGGGTAAGGGTAAGGGTAAGGGTAAGGGTAAGGGTAAGCTTAAGGGTAAAAGCAAGGGTAAGGGTAAGGATAAGGCTAAGGGTAAGGGTAAGTGTAAGCTTAAGGGTAAAAGCAAGGGTAAGGGTAAGGGTAAGGGTAAGGGTAAAGGTAAGGGTAAGCCTTAGGGTAAAAGCAAGTGTAAGGGTAAGGGTAAGGGTAAGGGTAAGGGTAAGGGTAAGGGTAAGGGTAAGGGTAAGGGTAAGCTTAAGGGTAAAAGCAAGGGTAAGGGTAAGGGTAAGGGTAAGGGTAATGGTAAGGGTAAGGGTAAGGGTAAGGGTAAGGGTAAGGGTAAGGGTAAGGGTAAGGGTAAGCTTAAGGGTAAAAGCAAGGGTAAGGGTAAGGGTAAGGGTAAGGGTAAGGGTAAGGGTAAGGGTAAGGGTAAGGGTAAGGGTAAGGGTAAGGGTAAGGGTAAGGGTAAGGGTAAGGGTAAGCTTAAGGGTAAAAGCAAGGGTAAGGGTTAGGGTAAGGGTAAGGGTAAGGGTAAGGGTAAGCTTGAGGGTAAAAGCAAGGGTAAGGGTAAGGGTAAGGGTAAGGGTAAAGGTAAGGGTAAGCCTAAGGGTAAAAGCAAGGGTAAGGGTAAGGGTAAGGGTAAGGGTAAGGGTAAGGGTAAGGGTAAGGGTAAGGGTAAGGGTAAGGGTAAGGGTAAGGGTAAGCTTAAGGGTATAAGCAAGGGTAAGGGTAAGGGTAAGGGTGAGGGAAAGGGTAAGGGTAAGGGTAAGCTTAAGGGTAAAAGCAAGGGTAAGGGTAAGGGTAAGGGTAAGGGTAAGGGTAAGGGTAAGGGTAAGGGTAAGCTTAAGGGTAAAAGCAAGGGTAAGGGTAAGGGTAAGGGTAAGGGTAAGGGTAAGGGTAAGGGTAAGGGTAAGGGTAAGGGTAAGGGTAAGGGTAAGGGTAAGGGTAAGGGTAAAGGTGAGGGTAAGCCTAAGGGTAAAAGCAAGGGTAAGGTTAAGGTAAGGTTAAGGGTAAGGGTAAGGGTAAGGGTAAGGGTAAGGGTAAGGGTAAGGGTAAGCTTAAGGGTAAAAGCAAGGGTAAGGGTAAGGGTAAGGGTAAGGGTAAGCCTAAGGGTAAAACAAGGGTAAGGGTAAGGGTAAGGGTAAGGGTAAGAGTAAGCTTAAGGGTAAAAGCAAGGGTGAGGGTAAGGGTAAGGGTGAGGGTAAGGGTAAGCTTAAGGGTTAAAGCAAGGGTAAGGGTAAGGGTAAGGGTAAGGGTAAGGGTAAGGGTAAAGGTAAGGGTAAGCCTAAGGGTAAAAGCAAGGGTAAGGGTAAGGGTAAGGGTAAGGGTAAGGGTAAGGGTAAGGGTAAGGGTAAGGGTAAGAGTAAGGGTAAGGGTAAGGGTAAGGGTAAGGGTAAGGGTAAGGGTAAGGGTAAGGGTAAGCTTAAGGGTAAAAGCAAGGGTAAGGGTAAGGGTGAGGGTAAGGGTAAGGGTAAGGGTAAGGGTAAGGGTAAGGGTAAGGGTAAGGGTAAGCTTAAGGGTAAAAGCAAGGGTAAGGGTAAGGGTAAGGGTGAGGGTAAGGGTAAGGGTAAGGGTAAGGGTAAGCTTAAGGGTAAGGGTAAGCTTAAGGGTAAAAGCAAGGGTAAGGGTAAGGGTAAGGGTAAGGGTAAGGGTAAGGGTAAGGGTAAGGGTAAGGGTAAGGGTAAGGTTAAGGGTAAGCTTAAGGGTAAAAGCAAGGGTAAGGGTAAGGGTAAGGGTAAGGGTAAGGGTAAGGGTAAGGGTAAGGGTAAGGGTAAGGGTAAGGGTAAGGGTAAAGGTAAGGGTAAGCCTAAGGGTAAAAGCAAGGGTAAGGGTAAGGGTTAGGGTAAGGGTAAGGGTAAGGGTAAGGGTAAGGGTAAGGGTAAGGGTAAGGGTAAGTGTAAGGGTAAGGGTAAGGGTAAGCTTAAGGGTAAAAGCAAGGGTAAGGGTAAGGGTAAGGGTAAGGGTAAGGGTAAGGGTAAGGGTAAGGGTAAGGGTAAGGGTAAGGGTAAGGGTGAGCTTAAGGGTAAGGGTAAGGGTAAGGGTAAAGGTAAGGGTAAGCCTAAGGGTAAAAGCAAGGGTAAGGGTAAGGGTTAGGGTAAGGGTAAGGGTAAGGGTAAGGGTAAGGGTAAGGGTAAGGGTAAGTGTAAGGGTAAGGGTAAGGGTAAGCTAAAGGGTAAAAGCAAGGGTAAGGGTAAGGGTAAGGGTAAGGGTAAGGGTAAGGGTAAGGGTAAGGGTAAGGGTAAGGGTAAGGGTAAGGGTAAGGGTAAGGGTAAGCTTAAGGGTAAGGGTAAGGGTAAGGGTAAGCCTAAGGGTAAAAGCAAGGGTAAGGGTAAGGGTAAGGGTAAGGGTAAGGGTAAGCTTAAGGGTAAAAGCAAGGGTAAGGGTAAGGGTAAGGGCAAGGGTAAGGGTAAGGGTAAGCTAAGGGTAAAGCAAGGGTAAGGGTAAGGGTAAGGGTAAGGGTAAGGGTAAGGGTAAAGGTAAGGGTAAGCCTAAGGGTAAAAGCAAGGGTAAGGGTAAAGGTAAGGGTAAGGGTGAGGGTAAGGGTAAGGGTAAGGGTAAGGGTAAGGGTAAGGGTAAGGGTAAGGGTAAGGGTAAGCTTAAGGGTAAAAGCAAGGGTAAGGGGGTAAGGGTAAGGGTAAGGGTAAGGGTAAGGGTAAGGGTAAGGGTAAGGGTAAGGGTAAGGGTAAGGGTAAGGGTAAGGGTAAGGGTAAGGGTAAGGGTAAGGGTAAGGG